>JAJIBD010026300.1:0-58597 GCA_021461705.1 Cryptotis parvus
TGATTCTCTGTTGGAGGACATGTTTAGCTAATCTGGGAGTTTTGTTGTTTTGCTCACTCCCAGCTTAATCTTATTTAAGGCCAATGTTCATTTTAATGAGAACTCTCTTTTATGTAAACACTGCTAGAGGATGTGGCAGTTACAGAAGTCACCTTGATTGAATAACTTCTGACTTATACATCTACTAAGACTTCTATGTTTTCTAGATTGGGCACAGTTCCTCTTTATACCCCTGCACCCAACGTGGGACAGTTAGAATTTACCAGGAGACTACCACCCTGGCTACGCTGAGACTAAAGGTAGACTATAGGAAGGATCATACTAGTTTGCTCTAAGCAGGCGAGTATGACCCTTTCAGTACATGAGAACAAGATACTCAGAATCACCCTGGTGCAGATAATAATAAGGGCCTTGTGGGTACCATCTAGATTACATGAAGCTCATGAAGTTAAGATGTATTACTTTATATCAGCCCCTCTCTCTCCAGTGTTTTACATAAGAGATAATCTCGGGATTAGTCCTTGGTGTAACCTTTGTTTATACCCTACAATAGGGTGTGTGGCACTACACTCTGTTTAGGGTTCTTTGTTGGCATGACAACCTCCCGATTGGATTACTTTGGTGTATATAAGGGGCTGACTTGAGGCCCTTTCACCTTTGCCTTTGGTTCCTCAGCCTTCAGCTTTTGGTTCCTGCAGCTTTTGGCTTTGGCTTTTGGTCTTTTGCTCTTTGACCTTTTGCTCCATCTTCTAGTGCTGTGGAAGAGCTTTTGTACTATTAAAAGCCATTTTTGGAACTGCACCCGGACTCGTGAGTTTTCATCTGTTCTCCCGGCGTCCTCGGGGGTAGAAGACAACCTCTGTCCGGACACTGTCCCGGGACCCGCGGCGTTCCCGACAATTCTCATTTTCCAATTTATTTTTATCATCTAGTTCAAAATGAACTCTTATTGGATTGAAAGGGAACCAGTTTGTCTTTGTCCACAGTATTGGTTAAAAGAATTTTCCCTTCAGTTTTAGCTTAATTTTCAATATGATATACATGTTTTAAAGTATTCCCTGACAAACTCTTGAATTTGGTTATTTTATCCAGGTAAATATTTCAGTGATTTTTCAGTCAGAGTATTAACTAACTGACTTCAGTAATAAATTTGATTTCACTTTTGAGATATGTGAACTTTTCTTTGCAGGACTGATAGGTGATCTGTATGCGAGAAGATTAGAATATGCCCAGAATTAATGACACCTATCAGTCAGTCTTAAAATACTAAGGATTTGTTTGACTTATGAAGCATTAATATGATTATATTTTTAGAATTATTTCAACTGGTGGAGGCTGAAAAGTTAGACTCAAGCAAACATATAGGAAAGGACTAATTATATTGAATGCTTCAGAGCAACTGTTAGATCTGTAAAGCATGAGCTATGCTTCCTAGGGGAAATAAAAGAAGCCTGTTTTACATATATTTAGTATAAAAAAGAATAGAATATATTATACAACAGCAATCAATGCTCACAAATGAAACCAAATTATTTGGGCAAGTTTTTTTCTTAGATTTTTTATGACCTGCGAAACAGCGGCACATTCTACTTGATGTCAAATCAGAGTTTTCTCAAAAAGGAGTAAGCCTCAGGTAGACCCAGTAAGTTTTCCATGGATTATGCGCCCCACAGATGGGTGCAAGCCCTTAGGAGAGTAGGCATTCACATTCATTTTGAAGGATTAATGTCTGAGGAAAGTATCAAGCTAAGCAGATACAATAATTTCAGTAAGTACATTTGCAATTTCTAGTGACACATAAAATCTTTTTTCATATACTGCCAGTTACTTGTCTTCCATATGCTTTATAAAACATATAAAATGGATTCAAATCTTCCTTTTTTTCTGCTATTTACTGTAAGTTCTTCTGTGACCTAAGAAGTAATGACATTTGAACTTCGAACCTTAATTTTTTTCCTTTATTTCCATCTCCTTATTTGCTTTTTTTTTGGGGTCATACCTGGGAATGCTCAGGAGTTAACCTGGCTCTGCATTCAGGAATTACTCCTGGCGCTGCTTAGGGGACCACATGGGATGCCCGATATCGAACCTGGGTTGGCTGCGTGCACTGCAAATGCCCTCCCCACTGTGCTATCACCCCCTTTCCCCCTTATTTGCATTTTTGGGTCACACTAGGTGATGCTCAGGGGTTACTCTCAGCTCTGCACTTTAGGAGTTAGTCTTAGTGGTGCTTGAGGGGCTGTATGGGATGCCAGAGATCAAACCTGGGTCCGTCTAGTGCAAAGCAAATGCCCTCCCTGCTGGACTATCACTCCAGCCCCAATCTCCATCTTCTTTTTTGATAGTTGATCACTTGACATCCCGATATTCATTGATTTGCTCGAGTGGGTGCCAATAACGTTTCAATTTGACCCTATCACATGCCATTGTAGCCCAATGGCATATGCTTGCTTCAGGAATACGAAGAACCTCAAACTGTTAGTTCAGTGTCTTGATGACAAAGTCTGACCATCTTGTAGGAGGGCCAACACTTTATCTTTTAACGTCCAGTTGGGATCCAGTCGGTAATGGCTCTAGTCCAGGGGTCATCTCCAAATTGCATTACATGTCCAGCCCATCTGATTTTTTGGCGCCTTGGCAAATGAGACAGCGTCCCTTGCTCTGCATCGTTGATGGAGGTCGGAACTCCAGATTTCTTCTCTCACTTGAGTGAGGTATGATATTCCAAGCGTAGCTCTTTTTGGTTCCTGTTTTGGGAGACCTGAACAGTGTTCTCATCCTGCTTTTGTAAGGCCCAAGTCTCTGAGGCATATGTTAAGGCAGAGACAATGGTGGAGTCGAAGAGATTTGCCTAGGGATGGAGGTTCTTTGTCCTTTTAGCTATTTCTTTGATGCTCTTGAAGGCATTCCACGCCACTCTTTCCTCTTGTGCAACTCCAGGTTTTAGGTCGTTCATCATGTTGAGTTCTTGACCTAGGTATACATATTGCTGCATTCAGAGATGTTTGTTCCATTGAGAGTGAATGGGGCCTCTGGAACTAGTTCATTTCTCATGAACATAGTTTTGTTAAGATTTAGCTGTAGACCTATCTTTCCACATTCTCAGTCAAAATTTTTTGTGCCGCTTGTCTAATGTATTTGTGCCTCTTGGCTAATGTTTGGTGTTATTAGAACGATGTTATCAGTGAAGCGGAGGTGGTGTAGTTGCCGACCATCTATCTTTGTTCCCATTGCTTCCCATTCTAATTGTCGCATGATGTTCTTGGGGGTGGCGCTGAAGAGTTTTGGGGAAATGGTATCACCCTGCCAAACCCCTCTTTTGATATCAATGATCATTTCCTTGTAGAATGGTAAAATTCTGGTGGTGAATCCATAATATAGTTCACGAAGGATCTTGATGTATTGGGTTTGAACTCCCTGTTTGACTAGGGCATCGATGACCGCTTCCATTTCAACAGAATCAAAGGCTTTCTTTAAATCAATGAACGTTAGACAGAGTGGCATCTTGAACTCCCTACAAACCTCAATGAGCTTGGTTACCATGTGGATATGGTCGATTGTGCTGAATCCTTTTCAGAAGCCAGCTTGTGTGCATGATTGTCCTTCATCTAGTGTTCTGCCAATCCTGTTCAGGATGACTCTTGTAAACAGCTTGTAGATGACAGACAATAGGCAGATGGGGGTGATAGTTGCCAATGTAGTGGATGTCTCCCTTCTTGAACATTAGAACTGTCCTGCTGGTTTTCCATTGTTTTGTCGCATGTTCCGAGGAACAGTTCTTCTCTGGTGTCTCAAACAGTGTGATGCGATTGATGCCTTCTCATCTCAGTCAGAACAATGATACCGTACTTGATCTTTTGCACTTGCATCATCAGATCCTCAATATATGCTTCCGATGCCAGCATACATGCATTGAAAGACAGTCATTTTAGTCCTTCGTTTTGGCAGCATAGTTTGGCCCTGAAGTTTTATCAGCCACTCCTTGTTCATCCTTCATAGTGCTTCAGTATTAAGGGCTCTTTCAGGGTCGGGGGAAACAAACATTGTTATTACTGGTTTTGGCATATCGAATATGCATCAGACAGCTTGCCAGGCTCTACTGTGTGGGCAGTATACTTTCAGTATCTTACCATGCTCTCTGAGATGTATAGGTAGAATAATCTTGGTAATTTGGAGATAAATTGCCTAACTGCGAAGAGGCTGTGCAACTGGGAGAGTTGGTGTCTGCCCTGCCTGGTGTATCTCCATCTGTGGTTCAAGCATTCCTGGGCTTGAAATACTTTCCTCTGTAGGGTGGGTCTCTGAATGGTGGGTCTCTGTAGGCTGGATCTCTGATGAGCTGGTCTTGAGATTGGCTTAGTCTCTTGGGTGAGTTCTGATGAGCTGTGGAGTCTGGATGATGAAAATCACTGCCAGCATGGTGTGGGGGTTCCTCTGGGTTCTTCTGAGACTCTATTGGGACGGAGGACTCAGGCTGGAAGTTGCTGTCCATCCCTGACCCCTTGTTTTGATAGTTGATAAGGATTATTATTTTAGTGTCTAAAAGCATTTCATATATATGTGTAAATATATGTATATTTATATATCTGTATATACACATATATAAAATTGTACTCTACATTTGTAACTCTCTACATTTTTAGTATCTGGTTGATACTAAAAATGTAGACAAGTCTTCAATTTCCATGGCAGGTAATTGCCACAACGAACATTGTCATAATTTTCCCCAAGGAACACCTTCTTCTTATCTCTTTAAAAAAATCACTGAGCATATTTTTCTTAAGGGATTTCACATTTAATTTCCCAGTACTTTTGTGTTACTAAAAACTATGTATTAAATTGAGTTCTAGAAATGTCTATGACAGAAGTGCTGTCACAACACTTGAAAAGTTCTCACTCATTCTAGAAATTTTGAAAGCCCAATTCCTTCAAAAATACATACTTTACATGTGAAATTATGCAATAAACAGTTTAGATTTGGGGACCTCATTGGGATCCATCCCCAGAGAAGCTATTTTAGTTTTCTAATTGGCGAACCCAGGACACTGTTAGGGGGGTGTCGTCTAGACAACTTCACATTATTATAGATAGTGTCAATACCACCTCGTGAAAGTTTCTTTGCCACAGAGAAGTTTTCTTATTATTCTTTCATGTACCTGTATTTCAGGCAACTTAAAGAAATGCAGGGGTTTTAAATGCAAACCATTGAAGATCCAAATGCTCTGAATTGTTTATTTCTGACTGAGGAGAAAGTCTGATCAGGCAACCCCAAATGGTGTAATCAGGAGCAGTGCTTAATTAAAGGCCATCTGCATGCCTTGTGTGCCCCTTTCTCTATGGGAAACAGGGCCAGACTATGTGAGTACTTTAAAAGCGTCTTTCAAAAAATTTCAAATCCTTATTGAGACAGTACTCTACAGTACAGCAAATAAGACAAGCCAAAGTATTTCATGATGGGGCCCCTCTCATTTCTTTCCTCCCAGGACATGTGAGGGATTTACAGATAAACAAAGATAATGCTGCTGATTTAAAAATATTCTATACTTCATGAAGAACAGTTGTCGGCACTAAGAAAATTAAGTTGTTGTGTGTCTCCGTCAAGATAATGGAGCAAAGTTCCTTCTGAATTCTCATGGATGTTGTGCTACATTTCCCCCTTGTCCTCCAAATGCAACATACTAAGCCCTCTGATCAGAAGTTTCCTTTTTTTTCTCTAGAATAACTTTTAAGCAGATATTTCTTGTGTTTTCTTAGATGGAAGTGGTAAAGGAGTCTATTTATTAGTTCTTGTAAATGGCTTGAGTCATAACGATGTGATGTTCCCGTGAACCCCAGAGTGATTGTATGGCTTGCTCAAGAGAACTTAATGTGTTTAGCCTGTAATTCTAGAAGATTGACTCATCCGACACAGATCATCAGTGTCATCCACAAAACACTTTTGCTTGTTGTGTTCTTGTGGTTTGGGATATTAGAGAAGATAATCTGGATTGTTACAGAGGGAAAATTGGTCCCAAATGACCTTAGAAATCCTTTCCGGCTCTTAGATTCTGTGTTTTTTGCCTTTATTTTTAGAATGATATAATTCATCAGTCAGTGAAAGCATATCAGAATTATCATGTAAATTGATATAAGAAACTTCACATTTCTGGAATAGGAGAATGCTCACTTCGTTTTAAGAAAGTTGAATGCTTCTGCTCCGTTCATCATACTTGAAGAAGTATTATCAGTATTCTACACCATATTTTGTTTCTGAAGACAGGTTACATTCATTTGAAATTTCAGGCCTAACTTTTCATATGAACTCAAGATTCTCTGTGATAGCACAGCGTAGGGTGTTTGCCTTGCATGTGACCGACCTGAGTTTGATCCCCGGCATCCCATATGGTCCCCCGAGCACTGACAGGAGTAATTCCTGAGGCAGAGCCAGGAGTAATCCCTGAGCATTGAAGGGTGAGACCTAAAAGCTAAATAGATAAAATAAAAAAGATTCACTGCAATACTCCTTTTCAAATATAACTATATTTAGGTTGCAAAGGAAATGAATAGGAAATTAATACTATTCTCAATGGTAAGGAATCTGAATTCCCACAGGTATGTATGTTACCAACTGTCACTGTATCACTGTCTTCCCATTCATCATCGATTTGCTCGGGGGCCCCAGTAACATCTCCATATGTTCTGTCTCTGCTTGTAGATCCCAAGGCAATGTTACCAAGGCCTCTATATAATTTTTCCTTTGGACCTTCTGCAAATATGCTTTATAATACCTAGGGGTTTTATGAAAGCTAAGAAACGAAGCTAACATTCAGTCTCCCCAACACTTTTCTCCCCGCCAAGATCTCAGTTCAAGTTTAACTGGTTGTCCCCAAACCACAACTAAAGCTATTCTTTCCAAGAAATTAACTACTCCTCAGCCTCTATAGGAAAGACTGTTTCCAATCCCAAACCATGTATGGGCGAGTAAGGTCTCATGTTTAAAGCAAGACAAAAGCAACAGAGATTTGCTCTTATGGCTTATTGTTGCAGCCTGGCCTTTAAAAGACCCAGGGCTCCCTTCTGCTTAGAGAAATGTTCTTTGCTTTTCTGAATATCCGTTTTGAGAGTATTGCTACCAGGCTTCCAACTTGCAGGGGTACACTGTACCATGTTTATCAGTGAACTGGGAGACCTGACTAATCTCAGGTATTATCCATAGAGCAGCCAACAGGAAGGTCATTTTACAGTGATATGCCTAAGAATACCCTTATCAATGATAAAAGACCCCCCTGAAAGAGATCCTTTATCAGCCTTTAAGACACCAGAATTCTGAGCAATGGTTTGCTTAGGGTTTGACATCAAGGGAATGTTCATGGGTCCCAGTTCTACTTGTTTCTTGGGTGTGTTGATCCATGCCAGGTGACAAAGTGAGAATCTACAGAAGCATCAATACTTGGCAGTTGAGTTTTTTTTTTAATTCTTCTGCATAATCATTGAAAGCAATGATCTCCATGGGGCAAACAAAGGTGAAGTCAAGAGTCTGAAAGAAAGCAGTGCATTTTCCTTTGTAGTTAGACAGGCTAGCATATTTGAACTGACTAGAGAATTTGGTGATCTCAGGACATCTTCTCTTGACCATGTGAAGTCTTGCTGTTGATACTACAACAATACTTCAGAGAGTCACCTGGTCTCTGTACATTTTGATAAGGTTCAGTTCAGAGAGTCTATGCTTGAAGTTATCTTCTAGTCTTCAGAGAGCTACCTGGTCTCAATATAGTTTTACTTGGCCAAGAGATCCAGTGCTTAAAATTTTCCAGTCCTCTGGAGTTCTTCAGCATTTTTCAAGTTGGTTTTAGCTATAGACAGAAGAGGAAGTCATCCAATTCTTCAGTCTTGGTGTTCTGCTTTTTGAGTTAATTTTTCCCTGCTAGATTGAGAGGAAGGATGTTCCCGGGAGTCTTCTCATCTTGCACCTTTGACTCAGTGTGGCATCCATAGGCCAACAAGGCCATTAGTTGATGTGGGTATGAGGATTACATGGTCCTTTTCACTTACAATTTCTTAAACAGGGGTAGTCTAGTGAAGGGACTTAGACTGAATTACTATTTCATGGAGCTGAAGAGGAATTTAACTGTGTTGAATTCTTTTTTTCTCCTTTAGTAATGTCTGTGCTTTGTAATTTTTATGTTCCAATTTCCCAAATGTTTATGCTTCCATAAGAACTCTTCATTCTATAACTCATTCTATTTAACAGTAATTATTATAAATTTCACTCCAGGGAGGTAAAGCAAAGAATTTGATAACTTATTCAGTAATACTTTCAGCAGTATTTCTGTGGTTCCATTTGCTAAAATCACGTTCACTTGCTATTACATTTCATTAATTCCATAAATATTATTTCATCTCTACAATATGTCATCACAATGATAAATTTTCTAGAGACCATGAAAAGAATGAGAAAACAATGACTTTGGAAAATTGAAAACCTGGGAGTAAAGTGGCATAAAGTAATCATAGGTAAATAAAGAAATTTTTTTCAAATAAGTATATTAAATTCAATGAGAATATGAAATTCACAATTACTTCACGAACTATGAAAATTTCTGTGCCAAAGATTTTGAACAATATAAATTTTGAACAATATTGTTCATATACAATAAAAAGCAAAGTAAATGTCTCAGTTGTTCCTGCTTTTCTATTTTCTTTATTATGATGGAATAATGAAAATACAATTTTTTGGCGCTACCCATGAAGTAATGAGAGGGAAACCTGGCTCCATCCATGACTAGTTTCATTACAGCTTCTAGGGCCAGTAAACACCTCCAGTTGCTGTGGGTGGGCAGGCCGAATTGGATCAGGGATTGAGGCCCCTCCTTTTATCCCCACCTTCTCCAATGACCCAGTGGGCATGGCTATGAGCTGCACAGACACCATTCACAGCTTACTACGAACCAGAGGTGATCAGTAATTCCCGGGAGAATGACCAGAGGCACAATTGCTACAGCAGGAGCTGCAGCCCACAGCCGCAAAGCAGCCATGTGCTATGTTAACATAACAACACAGTTCAGGGTCAGGTCTTTGCCTGGGCCTTTCCCATATATATATGTTGCAATGATCAATATGGTTGCAGCCAGCTACGGGAGCAGGAGTGGGGATAGGGAGTGGGTGGTGGTGGCCTTTGGTGGTGGTAGGGACACACTGGTGGTGGGACTGGTGTTGAACAGTGAATGCTTGTGACAATGGTACTGTGAAGAAATTTATAAATCACATTGTTTTAATGAAAAATAAAAAATGCTTTTTTTTAAATCAATGGAACTGAAAATTATTTGTTGCAGTGGCTCAAACTATCTTTAAGACTTGACTCTAGTACTGGAGATAGTAATGGCTGTGAGACACTTGCCTTGCACTCCCTCTCAGCAGACCAGACTGTCACAGCCCGGATCATCAACACCCACCCTGCAGCAGTTTTTTTTTTCAATCCGGCCCAGGTATGCTGAACCAGAGACTCAGACATGGGGCAGAGCTGCTACGTGCTCTCCCTGTACTCAGCCACTCAGCCGCTCATGGGGCACCCGGTAGGCATGGTGGGTTCTGGCCCTGGCCTGCCACCCCAGCAGAGCCTCACAACAAGCCAGATGACCCCCACCCCTACTCCATGGGGGCCGCCATTTTCCACATCCGGACTTCCCTCTCGTCACAACTCCTCTCAGCAGACCAGACTATCACAGCCCTGCTGCTCGGGGCGACCACTAGCGGCCATGCGGTTCATCTATAGTTGCTTTATGTAGAGGTGACTACAAGAGTATGCCACCCGCACGGCAAGCCTGGCAAGCTGCTCGTGTCGTATTTGATATCCCAAATACCAGTAACATTTATATTGGGTCATTCCCCATGACCTAATATAATGTTTTTGGGGCTCTTTATGTTCCTGGAGCAAGCTGATGCCTTTGGGTTCTACTAGGATGAGACAGGACATATGGAGATATTACTGGTGCCCGCTCTAGCAAATAGATGATGAACGGGAAGATAGTGATAGTGATAGTGATAGTGGCTCAAACTATGGAGGAAGATATATAAATTTATTGTTAAAATGATATTTAAGATATAATTGGAAGATATGATTTCAAGGCTGTTGGTACCAAAATAAAATCTAATGGCCGATTTCATTTAACATCAAGATTAGTTACACTAAGGGATTATGTATGTTTAAAAATAACTCACAGTAGTTTGTGTTTGTTGCCTAACTATAAAGAAATATGCTAAATTAGAGATTTTATTTTCCTTAAGTTTCCAGCAGAACTGATAGAGAACTGACATGGCTTTTCAGGTCACACTGTAATTTTCTTTAGAGTGTTATCATGTATTCCTTCATTTGATTTTCACAGTTTGACAGAGAAGCTATTCTCCATTCCTATACTCATCGTCCTTCCACGCAATGTGTTTTGAACGCTTGCTACGTGTGCTTGCCACAGAGATGGCAATAATAAGACTATGCTGTGCTTCGTCAGTGAGTGGAGAAGGGAATGGAGCTGTGAACTCCATTCAAAGATGTTAAAATCCTTCCTGATTGCGTTCCCCAGGGACAATTGTTGTAGGAGACAACTCTGAAAATGATCATTAAAATTTGGTTGGAATTTTCTAGGTTTTCATTCTTATAACATTAGGGAGTGCTGTTAATATTCTCAGCTGTTAATAAAATCTCAAATGGATTTTTTTTGGTGGACAGAAGAAACAACACATGTAGTTTAAGAAAATGCCTGGAAAGAGGATGGACTGAGATGCTTAGGTAATTTGAGTTTTACCGTTTTTGGTATTGAGAGAGCAGTATCAACATGTACTCAGGGGTAAAAAATTGCACAAAAATTGCACAAATGGGTTATATAAACTTGAAGATCAAATAAAGCTTTGAAAAGCCTGCCAGGTGATAAGCAAAGATAATGGTATTCAAACCCAAGTTTGTGTGACCTCATGGCTCAACTTTTTAAGCCATTTATAGACACATCTAAAATACTTTTCTTAGAATTTGCCTTTGCTACTGCATGAAAGAAACATAAAGAAATTAATTTTTTTAAATAGTAAAAATCAAGAAAGTCATTCCAAGTTGTAGTCTGACTCTGTCCTTTGTTCAATTTGTACTATTCACATATTCAGAGACAGAGTGTCTCTATGACTTAATTATGATGAACATAATAATTGAAAGTAGGTGATTATATTATGCCAGAGGAGATAATTAAATGGGGAATTGCACTATTAGCTGGGCTTTTAGTACCATGCATTATCCTTATGAAAGATGATATAATGATTCTAGTATATACTGCTCAGATAAAAAATATTTACAGAGTCAACACTTCAGATAAGAGGGCATTAAGAAATACATTAGATATAGAGGGCATTCCAGAGATATCATTAAAATACTTTGGAAATTTTACAAGCATAAAATACAGGGCATTCACTTCCTATTGACTAGTAGTTTTATTGTCATCAGGACTGGCAAGCATTCTTTACCTACAGTTTTAGCAAAAAATAAATTAATCATTTAAATGGTTGTGTAATAGGAACATGGTACTGATTAGATTTTTATTTTTATTTATTTTTTGATTATTTTTTAAAATATTTTATTATACCACCATGAGACATACAATTACAAGGATGTTCATGTTTGGGTTTTGGATATACAGTGTTCCAGTACCCATTCCTGCATCAGTGCCCATTTGCCCATTTCCTACCACCAATGTCCCCGATTCCCTCCCCGCCCCTAGTCTGCCTCTTTGGCAGGTTCTTTATTTCTTTCTCTTTCTCTCTCTCTTTCTCTTTTCCTTCCCTTCCACATTGTGGATTACAATACATACATTAAGAGGTGGTCATGTGTATCTTTTTGCCTGTATTTAATACTCAGTTCTAGGTTGGTGTTAGCACTTTCGACAATTATTAGCACACTGTTCCATTGTCTATCTTACCTAGCCTCTGAATCCCACAGGTTTGTGATAATTTCCATCTTTGACAAGACCTCCTGATCCATGTTGCACCTGTCCTTGGATATTGGTATCATAATATGTACATATATGTATATTTATGTCATGCAAATAAATGCAGTCATTCTGTATCTGTCTCTCTCCTTCTGGCTAATTTCACTTAACATGATCCTCTCCATGTCCATCCACTTATAGGCAAATTTTATAACTTCATTTTTCCTAACAGCTGCATAGTATTCCATTGTGTAGATGTACCAAAGCTTCTTTATCCAGCCATCAATTCTCGGGCATTCTGGTAGTTTCCAGATTCTGGCTATTGTGAATAGTGCTGCTATGAAAATAAAAGTGCAGATGGTGTTTCTGCTGTGTGCTTTTGGCTTCCCAGCATATATCCCCAGGAGTGGTATGGCTGGGTCAAATGGGAGCTCAATGTATAGTCTTTGGAGGAATGTCCATGTTGTTTTCCAAAAAAGACTGTACCAGTCGACATTCCCACCAAAAATGGATGAGAGTCCCCTTTTCCTCACAGTTGCTGATTAGTTTTAAATCAACTTCCCACTTTCCTTGGAATTGTCTGTAAGAAAAAGAGAAAATAATACACTCAGATTTAAGTTCTCAGCAACCAGAAAGCATAGAATATCCACAAAGTTTAAGATATACAAATAGTGTTTACGATATACAAATAGTGTTCCAAAAAAGTGAAACTGGCACTCATTTCATGTAGATGACAGCATTTCAAAAGACAGAAAGTGGACTGAACAAAGGCAGAGCACGGAAAGGACCTAGCAAGGCCAAATCTTAGAAATCAAAAGCAATCAATTGCTCACTACCTGAATGACTAGGCACCACTACCTGAATGACTAGGCACAGCTCTGGAAGAAAAGTTCTATTGACTGAGTGAGTAGATTACAGTGTAGTTGCTAAGGAAAAGGGTAAAGAAGTTGTAGAAAGCATCTTGAGGAATGAAAAAAAAATAGCTGGACTATCTCAGAAAACTCCACATCCAAAGAGGAGATAAATAGTTTAGAAGACAGGAAGTATATATCCTCTGTTAAGTAGTAAATTAAGAAGCACAAGGAAATTAAAGAGGGTTAGAAACTCTTCTAAGCCAGTTTTCATGGATGGTCTACTCTTGTTATTTGAAAACACTCACTGGATTTCTTCCTAATAAATCATCTAGAAAATCTAGCATGTGAGTAAGAAATGAAGTAAAGTCAAACAAAAAATATTGTAAGAAAAATGTGCAAAATAGCACCACCATTCCTTTTGTAGAAAAACTTACTACTTAATGTTTTATGAGGCAACTTAGACTTAATTAATAATTTTGTATGAATTAAAAACATTTCATAATATGAATTAAAAATACAAGCATTAATATAGTATGTAATCATTACTTTAACTAGCATTTAACTAGTACCATGAAGTATACATAGAATAAATCAAGAGTCAAAATATAGGATGAGGGTAGGGCATTTGCCCTGCACATGGCTGACCCGGTTTAAGTTCCAGCATCCCGTATGGTCCCCCAAATACCACCAGGAGTAATTCCTGAGTGTAGAACCAGGAGTAATCCCTGAGCATCACTGAATATATTATTCTGCCCCTCATCCCTCCCCCCCCCAGTATCTGAGAGAAGCTAAGCAGTCAACAAAAGGTCTTATCCAGATTGCTGGAGGTTTCAGGAAAGGAAGAGAAGAAAAAATATAAAACTATGATGTCAAGTCTGAAGGAGCATAACTGAGAACAAATATCTTAGTAAGAAAGTGAGGACATAGAAAAAAATAAGTAAAACAATAAACCTAAAGAGACAGTTTAGAAAGAAAATAGAATAAAAACAATGATCTGATTCTGGGAATCTAAAGGGAAAAAGAAGTGTAATATAAGAATGATATAAAATCATATTTTATAAAAGATTTTCTGAAAACAATCTGAAGTTGAATATTGAAAGCAATCTTAGTCAATTTGGGTGGTTATACCACAGAATTTGGAGACAAAACATTCCTCTCATTTGGGAGCCTGGTGAGTCAAAGACCAAAGTACTGGCAGATGCAGTGTCCGGTGAGAACCCTCTTCTTGGCTTTTCAAGCACTGTCTTCTGGCTTCTACTATATCCTCACATGGTTGAGAGCAGAGATTTTGTTGAGGCTCCTTTTATAAAGGACTAACCACAGTTACTAGGACTCCACTCTTCTGATCTAATCATCTCCAAAGGCTCCAACCACTAACACTGCCTTGGGGATTAACATTTCAAGACGTGGATGTAGCTCATCCACAGGGATATAGCTCAGTCATGAAGCACATTCGTGAAGTCATAGGTTTCGTCGGTGGCCCAAACACAACTCCAGCAAGATAGGGACAAGAAATGGAGCTCAACATAGGAGGCTGAGGTTGATAGAAAAATGCTCAATGCATGATGAAAGGATGCATCCCTGCTCCAGTAGATAGCAAGGGACTGGACTTCATACTTCACATGTGTTTGTTCTTCAGCATTGTCTAACCCCCCAGCACTGCTGGTATAGTTCTAGAGGTCAAGTACTGCTGAAGTGGGCCAAGTGGCTCTTGAGTACCACTGGATTCAAGCATTGAAAACTCTGGCCTAGCTGACAGGGTATCACTAGGGTTGGTAATGGTCCCAGGGTCCTCTGACTACTGCTTGGTACCTTGTCCTCTCCATTTAACAGCAAAGATGAAATTTACATAATAACCTTTGTTCCATGTAATACGTTTTGTGCAAGATAATGGAGACAATAAATGAAAAATAGACTAATTAAAATAGCTTCTCATTGATCTTTTAGTGTCAAATCAAGAGGACAGAAACAGATAAGTGAATTATACGCTGTCATCAACAAAGCAGGTCAGGTGGAGTATTCATCAGACTTTGGGCCCACATAACAAGGAACATATTCTCTTTAAATGTCTTTGAAATGGTCTTAAATTGAACCACAGTTTAGGCCTAATTCCAAAATGAAGAAAGCATTGGGCAGCAACATCACAGTATAAGCAGAAACTATTGATCTAATAGTTTATAAACTAATAAACTAATCTCAGAATGAAAGTGTCTTTCTCCCGTGTGTGATGGCCATTGGTGAGGTCCAAACTTTATAGTAATGCAGGTCTCATGGTTCCAGTGGGCCTGGCCACCCTGCCACACCCAGCCCTCGAAAAAAAGCAAGCTGGTAAAAATAGGAAGGTGCTTCCTGCCCCTTGAATGTTCAAGGCAATTCCTTGATGCTGTACTCAATGTCACTGCCAAATTTGGGGGATGTTGTGCACTGATGTGTTGTATTGATTTTGTGTTACCAAATTTGGGGCATGTTGTATTGGTGTGTTTTATTGGTTCAGTTTTAAGCGCATATAAAATGTGAAACTGAAAAAAAAGTCTTTATTTTGAAAACAGTTTACACATTGTATTAAAGAATGCTCAAGGAAAATGGAAAATTGAGCAGAAAACGACATTCTTGAAAAAGCATGATATATCAAAATCCTCAGGATAAGGCAAGTTTAGCTAATTACAGCAATAAAAGGAACCATAAGATTATGACTGAGATAGATAAAAGCAAAAGAAAAGGAATTAGAAAATGCAACTAGAATAAATTAAAACAAAGTTGAAACAGGAATTGATTAAATAGATCTAGTTTTATTTATCTATTTTTTTACTTTTTGGCTTTTTTGGGTCACACCCAGCAATGTTCAGTGGTTACTCCTGACTGCACTCAGGACTTACTCCTGGTGGTGAGGGAACCATATGGGATGCAGGGGTCGAACCCGGGTCAGATGGTGTGCAAGGCAAATGCCCTACTGGCTGGACTATTGTTCTGGTCCTAGATCTTGCATACATATCACTTCACTTGTATCATTTGTCTTCCCATTGTTCATTGATTTGCTCGAGTGGGCACCAGTAACATCTCCATATGTCCAGTCATGTGCTAGTGTAGCCCAAGGGCATCTGCTCGCTCCAGCAACACAAAGAGCCTCAAACTATTCCTTCAGGTCATGGGAATGAGGTCTTTAATTATTACTGTTTTTTGGCATATCAAATAAGACACAGGTAGCTTGTCAGGCTCTGCCATGTGGTGGGATACACCCAGTAGTAGGCTCCAGTTTGTTCATTAAGTGATGAACAGCGGGCACCACGACACGAAGAGATCAGCTTTTCTCTTGGGTGGAGCTCTGACAAGCTGCGGAGTCCGGATGCTGAAAATGGCTGCCCTCATGGTGTGGGGTTCCTCTGGATACATAGATATTTCTCTTGCATACATATATGCAAGAGAAATGACTAAGGAAAAACAAAAGAGGAAACCAACTTGTTACCTGTAGGTATTTTGTGCAATTATTTGAAAATAAATATTAAAACCTGAGATTATTATCTCAGAAAATAAGACTTAGACATAGCACCTATGTCAAACATTACCAAAATTGACCCAGATAAGAAAAAAAAATCCAGATCCAGAAAACCATTGTTTTATAGAGAAAAATATAGAGATAGAGAAACCCTGGCTTCCACAGTCACTGTCTCTGAGCTCCAAATCAATCCTTTAACATGTTCTCTGAACCTGGTGCTGGGAAATATTTATGAAAATTTCCATTGCCATATTATCTATTCTGGGTCACAGGGAAAGAAGAAAAACTTCCAAATCAAGTCTAGTAATAACATTGATGAGTAATAACATTGATAACAAAGTTTAAGAAATATGTAATAAGGGCAGAGAGAATACAGCGGTAAGGAAGGCACTTTCTGCGCACCAGCAGACTGGGTTTGATCCCTGGCACCACATGTTATTGTCCCTGAGTTCCCTCCAGGGCTTATCCCTAATCCCAGGGAGTAAACCATGAGCACAGAAAGTGTGGCTCAAATATCACTCCCCCAACTTTAAAAAAAAATGATTTATTTTTATAAAGACAAAGTACTCAAGACATTAAAAGGATAGTTTACCAGCATATTAAAGCATAACAAATCATGATAAGATCACAAATTAAGAAAAAAATCCTATTTTAGAAAGTCTAGCAGAATTCATCACCTTAATACATTTTAAGGGTATATTTATGTTGGCGTGCCCAAGGCTCAGCTTGTGGTTCTCTTTTTCTTAGTTTCAGTTACTCCTTTACTGATCTTCAGTTCTCGTGACTGTTCATGCCCTCTTTCTGTGGGACCCTTATGTTTAGTATTGAGGCTTTTATTTTAAAGAAAAAATTATTAAAAAACCCAAAAGAAACAAAAAAAAAAAAACCCTAAGATGGAAACAGTATGTATCTGATAAAGATGAAAATAATAGCTATCTGCCTTAGTAAAGAAAAGGCTTGCCTCCCCCTCAAATACAAAATAGTGACTTTTGGAATAGATATTTTGCAGGCTTTTTCCATGTATGTATAACACAAACTTAGAAAAATACACCCAAAGTGTACTGTGTCACAGATTTCATAAACTGACCCCTATCTGTGCAATCTTAACACAGATAAAAGAAGAAATATTACTTATCCCAAGAAATAAAGTGGTACTGAGAATTGCATGGCTTTTGTTTCTGCAACTACAGAACCTCATTTCCATCCATGGCCATCCTTAGGGCAGTGGTTTCCAACTGCCAGTCCACAGACCCATTTTGGTCTGCGAATAAGCTATTGTCATCTACCATGTGGTATGCTGGGCTCATGTAACAGTACTGTTATAAAAATTATATGTAAGCATTCTTATTGTAAATAATAACTTTCATTTCTGCGACCCCCACTCCATTAGGACCGCCATTTTCCACATCTGGACCTCCCTCTCATCAGAACTCCATCCAGCAGATGAGCCTATCACAGTCGGGATCATCGACACCAACTCTGCAGCAGTTTTTTTTTTTTTCAATCCGGCCCAGAACTCCATCCAGCAGATGAGCCTATCATAGCCTGGATCATCGACACCCACCCTGCAGCAGTTATTTTTTTCAATCCGGCCCAGGTATGCTGATCCAAAGACTCACAGACATGGGGCAGAGCTGCTAACAGCTCTCTCTGTGTCCAGCCGCTCACGAAGCACCTGGGAGGGATGGCGGGTTCTAGCCCTGGCCTGCCACCCCAGCAGAGCCTCGCAACAAGCCAGGACGACGCCCCACTCCATGAGGGCCGCCATTTTCCACATCCGGACCTCGCTCTCATCAGAACTCCATCCAGCAGATGAGCCTATCAGAGCCTGGCTCGTGGTGGCTGCTCTGAGGCTCGCGCGGTTCATCAATAAATGCTGTATTTAGAGGTGACTACAAGAGTATGCCACCCGCAGGGCAAGCCTGGCAAGCTGCCCATGTCATATTTGATATTCCAAATACCAGTAACAATTATGTTAGGTCATTCCTATGACCTAATATAATGGTTTGAGGCTCTTTATGTTCCTGGAGCAAGCAGATGCCCTTGGGCTCTACTAGCATGAGACAGGACATATGAAGATGTTACTGGAGCCCGCTCGAGCAAATTGATGATGAATGGGAAGATAGTGATAGTGATAGTGGTCTTCGAAATAGTTCTTTCACCCATCTGCGGATGTGAATATATCAAAAGCCACTTTCAGAGTATCCCTTGCAAATTTGTCTCTCAATTTCTTCATGACTTTCTCCATTTTTTTTAATTTCCTTCCCACCAGGAAAGAGAATGGCCCAAATTTGTTACTATCTTATCTTATTTCTTCTTAACAACCTGAAAACTTTAATAGAAAACTCAGTTACAGTAAACCAGGAAACATAAAACTAGCACACAGCATTGCGCAGGATGACATGCTTTTGTCCCCAAACCTCAAACAGAGCATAATACTGAGAAATAACATAGTCCTTCACTTTAAATAGATGTAGAGAGAATGACTCTTTGTGTCTTCAAGGTAGCATATACACAATATTATGCCAATGTTACTATGGAAACCATTGAATGATAAAAAAAATCGGTGGCATGAAATTTGTATAATTGTGGCTTCCTAAGAACTTTCAGATCTAAGTTTATAATAAACAGAACTTCTTACCCAGTGGGGCATTTATCTATTTGATTAACATCTTTTTTCTGGTTGTTTATTTGTGAGCTATCTCTGAGCTATTTCTATTGATTAATTTTCTCTGAAGAACCTGCCTGAACTATAAAATTATGGTTTCAAGGCTAAATATTATTAAGTATATGTTTTATATATAAAGGTATATACATTATTCTTTATGTAAAGAATCCCCCCAAACCTATAAAAATTTGAATTATTGTATAAAAGCATTGCTTATCTCTTTATAAATTTAAAGTTGCGATGAGGGAAAATGAGAAGACATAATCTAGAAATAAATGCATTTCAGATACTTACTTTTTACTCCAAAATGAATCTTAAACTAGTTAGGACAAATTGCGTGAATCTCTTTCCTAGGGCCTACATATTTGCATCATCCTTTTCAAAAGAAACATGAACTTACCAAATTAACAAACATTTATTCAAATGCCTTCTTTGAGGCCACCGTTCTTCCAGGAACTGGGGATCCAGCAGAAAGCAAGTCTTCAGGAGTAGCAACCATTTTCCCAATGAATTATCTTCATTCATGCAGTTATATATGAGGCCACAAAAGTATTTCCTAGAGATTAGTGACTCCATGAGAATCAAAGAGATGGTCTATTTGAATCAAAGAGACGAACTGTTTATTAATGGCTAATCAGGAAAGTTTTCATCAAGAAATATGTTCATTTTCATTCAAGGATGAGATCATTGGGGTACACCCTGTGGTGACCAGGGACTTCTTTCAGTGTGATCCTTAGGGTAGCTGCTGGTTTTGTCATTGCATTGCCAGGGATGAAACCAGGCTTCCTGCATGCAATGAATGCACATTAGCCTTGGTACTATCTCTCTCTCCTGCTTGCAGACTGTTTTTGACCTGACTTCTGAAGTGCAATAAGTGTATAGATAGATGAGGACTTGGGGAGACAATATTCAGGACAAGAAAATACTAGGGCAGAGTCTCTAGGACATGCATGGCTTTATTGTTCTTTTATCTATGTTTTCAGTTCCAGTGTCTGTGTTAAAGTTAAATTCAGAGATCACACTGTTGCCAGACATTTGGAATATGACAACAGAAAATAATTTTCTTCTTTTTTTTTTTTAAATGGAGTTCCTTCTTGGCAGTCATGGACCTGATGCTTTCTGCCACACTTAGCAGAAGTGGCAACAGCAATGTTCTAGCTCAACACACTCTTTTGATTATACATCTCTTTTTGTCTCCTTCCTTCCTTCCTTCCTTCCTTCCTTCCTTCCTTCCTTCCTTCCTTCCTTCCTTCCTTCCTTCCTTCCTTCCTTCCTTCCTTCCTTCCTTCCTTCCTTCCTTCCTTCCTTCCTTCCTTCCTTCCTTCCTTCCTTCCTTCCTTCCTTCCTTCCTTCCTTCCTTCCTTCCTTCCTTCCTTCCTTCCTTCCTTCCTTCCTTCCTTCCTTCCTTCCTTCCTTCCTTCCTTCCTTCCTTCCTTCCTTCCTTCCTTCCTTCCTTCCTTCCTTCCTTCCTTCCTTCCTTCCTTCCTTCCTTCCTTCCTTCCTTCCTTCCTTCCTTCCTTCCTTCCTTCCTTCCTTCCTTCCTTCCTTCCTTCCTTCCTTCCTTCCTTCCTTCCTTCCTTCCTTCCTTCCTTCCTTCTTCCGCATATGTGAAGTGCTATGTGCTGTGCTGTGTGTGTGCATGTACATAACAAAAGCATGATGAAAGAAGTTTTGTGGCAACAGATTCATCAGTTGGAGTTTACCAAGAACAGGTGGCCCCCCCATTCAGATATTCAAACACACAGCTTGCTTCAGTCTTGGCTGATTTTCTAAGGCAGACTTTAAAAGTTCCAGAGTCCCAAATTTCCAAGCACAATAACCTCTTCTGTTTGTTTCACTAATTAGAGCAAATGTCTCTCATTTCTGAGAGCAACATTTTGGAGACAAGCATTTTGAGGTGGGATTGTGGGGGGGAAAGTGTTATGCCAACAGTGAGGAGGGGGAAGAACTTGGTTCTCTGTGCAGAAAAATAATGACTAATTCTTTTACATCAAGGTTTTCCTTTGGGATTTTGGTTTTGACAACTTAACTCCTTGGAGGGTGGGGAGGAGAGAGCAGACATGAAAATGAAACCATAAAAATGCAAATGAGATCATGGTATAAAGATGAACATTAAGACTAATAGCATGTAGCAATCAAGACAGGAATATATCTTATTTAACATATTAAAATACATGCATATATTTATAGCATTTTTGTAAGTGAACAGGGAAATTACATATCTATTTTACCCATCTTTGTCTTCAAGATCTTCAGTACAGTTGTTAATGGAGTTAATATCATTTGCATATTATTATTACTCTTTAGTACTGTCTGAAGGTTCTTAAATTTATGAGATAATTAAAGGGTTAATACATGAAGTTATGCAGTTAACCACTATATATTTAATTTTGCAACAATTATATTTAATTCATTGTAAATAGCAAAATATGAATAGATAATAACCAAATATGAAAAAATTCCTATGTCTTCTCACTAAAGAACTAGTGTGACCCTTACATTTGCATTATCAGGGATATAATAATATCCCTGATATTATTATTATAAATGATAATTACTATTATTATTTATAATAATAATAAATGCTGGCCCTGCTCTGGGACCCAGCATCTCTCTTTTAGATTTTAGCCAAATTTCAAATAAGTTAACCATGGAAAAGCAGCTTTAATTTATGTAATGGGTAATTTTATGTATCAACTTGTCTGGGTTAAGGGGTTCTCTGTTAACTGTTAAAACATTCCTTCTTGAGTATGTCTATGAGGGTGTTTCTGGAAGAAATTAGCGTTTCTCTCAGAAATGGAATAAGGACGATTCACCAGCATGCAAGTGATTTGGCATTATTTTCCCATGTGGCAACCTGAATAGAACAGAAAAGTGGAGAAAGTGTAGACCCTTTCTCTAGAACTGGGAAGTCTGGTCTATTTGTCTCTTAAACAACAGACTTCCTAGTTCTCAAGACTTGACTGTAATATGAGATGGAACCTTTGGGGAATAAGTTGTGAGAGCAGAGCCCACATGATTAATACCCTCACCAAAGAGACCTCTGAGTGCTGTCCCAACCTCTCTATACTCTCTGAGGTTACAACAACAAGCTGACAGGGGACAGGAGCAATAAAAAGGGATTAAGGCATTTGCCTTACATGCAGTCAACCCTATTCAATCCATGGCACTACATATGGTCCCCTGTCCATTACTAGGAGTGACCCATTAACAAAGAACCAGGAATAAATCCAGAAAATCCTTGGTGTGCCCCTCAAACAAAGACCAAGTTGAAAAACCAGGAAGGTCTTCACTAGAACCAATCAACCATGACACTTTGTGTTACAGGACACCTAAAAGCCTCTGCATCTGCCCTGGATTGCCTCCTGCAAATCACTTCGTAGATAAGAGGGTAGTTTAAATGTGGCAGTTTGTCTGACCATGAATTCTGTACTGGCTGGTATAAATATTCTCTCATGCTACCACAATCATCGTGGGACTAGCTAGATCTTACCAGCATATTTGCCTGGCCACGTTGGATCTCTAAGTAATTAGACCAGAGAGAAATGCTGTTTGCCTCCAAGCAAGCAAGCATGGCTCCCTGATAACTCAAAGGCAAGTAAAATACAAAACTACCTTGAAGTAGACGAGACTCTTGTGAAGACTTGGAGAAATATTTAACTGGCATTAGTCAAGTCTTTGGTATAGAGGCATGTCATCTCAAAAACCCCCTTCTCTACCCTATAAAAGGCATTTCCGCAGATCTTGGCTCAAAATATTAGCATATAAAAGGGCCTAGGTGAGGTGCTGGGAGAAATTACCTGAGGGCATTTGACCCTCCCTGCTTCCCATAATAGTGGGAGGTCTGAGTTGCAGGGGTATAAAACTAGGTTGCTTCCTCTCTTGCACTCTCTCTTTTGGGGCTCACACTCTTCTTGGGAGTCTTGTCTTTGTCTCCTCTTTACAGGGCCTTTACATGTGGTGGCTGCCATCTTGGCCTACACGTGGCTGGGGTTCTAGCTGGGAATCCTAAGCACAGGGTTTTTCCTATTGCTGATTTGTATGCCTGAACCTGTGATAAGTAAAGCCTTGTAAAACTGCATCGGATTCCTGAGTCTTCATCCATTCCCCGCAGGCTTCGCGGGCTTCGGAGGTAGGAGGGAACTTCGCTGGCACTGTTGGGGACCCTGGCGGCGTTCCCTGACAACGTTGTCCTTGGGCACATGGCCCTGGAGATTCCATATTGTATAAATCACACAGTCACAGGAACTTTGTTTCAGCAGTATCTCTTTTGTCACTGCCTTCCAGATTATTCTTTCCAGCCAGACTTTAATGATTTGCGTATCCAGTTACCTTGGCAAATTATTTTATATAAAATAAAATTTTGTATTAAAATAGAATTGCCAATACCACCTCTTGTCTGGATATCTTAGGATTCTGTTCTCCTAGTTGCTTAGGACAAAAGTGCTTAGACTTACCCTTGGCTTCTGAGCACATCCTGAATGCTTCTTGTAGGCTGACTGCCTTAATCTACTCTGTTGGTGATGTCCACGTAGTCACAGTGTGACTTGAATGCCCTTATGAAAGAGGCTCCAGAGAGATCCTCCATCCTCCTCTGACACAAAAAGTAAGGTTACAGTGAGAAGACAACCAGTAAGCTTCAATGACCAAACATGGCATTTGTTGGAATCTTTGTCTTGGACTTCCCAGACTTTAGAATTACAAGAAATAAGTTTCTGTTGTCTATAAGTTACCAAGTCTCTGGTATTGTATCTGGAATTGCTCAGTCAGATTCAGTCAATTCTCGCCAGAGTTTATGTGGACTTTTATTGGAGAGTATTTTCACAACACTGGTTCTGAAAAGGGTGACTGCCATGTGGTTGTGCTCTCAGCACTGGCTCCTTTCTTTTCCAGAATCCTCCAGACTCAAGCACTGGGATATGTGTGTGGGGTTAGTGGGGGATGGGTCTTTCAGTCTTAAATTTATGTGTATGAAACACTTCCTGGATGGATTAGAAGCAATACTATAAAAGGTCCATGACTGTTCATCAACCTTGTCCTTCCGAATGCTACAGACCAACACTCTTTTCTACCTTCTTACTCCCTTCTCCAGACACATTGGACTTTTATTAGGTCACTATTTTACAGAAGTATGAAAATAGTTAATATTGAAAACTTACATAAAAATGCAAGATGTTTTTTATTTAAAAAGTCATTTTATTGAATCACCATGCAATGGACCATTATGACTCTGTCCATGATTGGGTTTCAGTCATACAGTGTTTTCCACCAGTGCAAATTTTCCAACACCAGTGTCCCTGTTTCTCTCCCCATCCCACAAACTGTCTCTATGGCAGGCTCTCTCTCTCTCTCTCTCTCTCTCTCTCTCTCTCTCTCTCTCTCTTTCTCTCTCTCTCCTCTCTCCCTCTCCTCTTCTCTCCTCTCCTCCTCTCCTCCTCTCATCTCCTCTCCACTCCTCTCCTCTCCTATCCTATCCTCACCTCTCCTCCCCTCCCTCTCCTCCCCTCCTCCTCCCCTCCTCTCCCCTCCTCCCCTCCTCTCCTCTCCTCTCCCTCCTCCCTCCCTCCCCTCCTCTCCCCTCTCCTCCCTCCTCTCCTCCCCTCCTCTCCTCTCCTCCCCTCTCCTCCCCTCCCTCCCCTCCTCTCCCTCCTCCCTCTCCTCCTCCTCTCCCCTCTCCTCTCTCCTCTCCTCCTTTTCTCCTCCCTCCTCTCTCCCTCTCCTCTCCTCTCCTCCCCTCCTCCTTCTCCTCCTCTCCTCCCTCCTCTCCTCCCTCTCTTCCCCCTCTCCTCTCTCCTCTTCCTCCTCTCCTCTCCTCCCCTTCCCTCCTCTCCTCCCCTCTCCTCTCTCCTCTTCCATCCTCTCTCTCCCTCCCTCCCCTCTCCTCCCCTCTCTTCCCTCTCCTCTCTCCTCTTCCATCCTCTCCTCTCCTCTCCTCCCTCTCCTCTCCTCTCCTCCTCCTCTCTCCTTTCTCTCCCTCCCCTCCCTCCCCTCCCCTCTCCTCCCCTCCCTCCTCTCTCTCCTCTTCCATCCTCTCCTCTCCTCCCTCCCCTCCTCTCCTCCCCTCTCCTCTCTCCTCTTCCATCCTCTCCTCTCCTCCCTCCCCTCTCCTCCCTCCCCTCTCCTCTCCTCTCCTCTCCTCCCTCCTTTCCCTTCCCCTCCTCTCCTCTCCTCTCCTCTCCTCTCCTCTCCTCTCCTCTCCTCTCTCTCCTCTCCTCTCCTCTCCTCTCCTCTCCTCCCCTCCCCTTCCCCTCCCATTTCCTCCCCCTCCCTCCTCTCCTCTCTCCTCTTTTCCTCTCCTCTCCTCTCTTCCCCTCCCCTCTGCTCTCCTCTCCTCCCCTCTCCTTTTCCTCCTCTCCCTCCCCTCTCCTCTCCTCCCTCCCTTCCCTCCCTCTCCTCTCCTGCCCTCCCTCCGTCCCCCACCCCTCCTCTCCTCTCCTCTCCTCTCCCTCTCCTCTCCCTCCCTCCTCTCCTCTCCTCTCCTCTCCTCTCCTCTCCTCTCCTCTCCTCTCCTCTCCTCTTCTCCTCTCCTCTCCTCTCCTCTCCTCTCTGTCTTCTCTCCTCTCCTCTTCTGTCTTCTCTCCTCTCCTCTTCTGTCTTCTCTCCTCTCTTCTCTCTCTCTCTCTTTTTCCTTTTTGCACATTCTTGTTTACAATACAGACATTGACAGGTTATCATGTATATCACTTGACCAGCTTTCAATACCAAGTTCTAGTCTAGCATTGCTATTTCCAAATATTATTGGCAAACTGGCTCCTTCTCTACCTTACTTACCCTCTGCCTGCCCTCCCTCACAATACATGTGGTAGAATCCAACCATTGACACATCCTCCTGGTCCCTGTTTTTCCTCCCTAGCACAAGATCTCATTTTTAAAAATTGGATCACCATGAGTTATAAAGAAATTTTATTCCTTAGAATATGCCCCAAAGGCCCCAAACAAATCTAATTTTTTTGGTTTTTGTTTGTTTAGTTTGGAGACATGCCTGACTGCGCTCAGGTCTTATTCCTGGCTCTGTTCTCGGGAATTAATCTTGATGATGTTCAGAGGACCCTGTGTGGTGCTGGAGGCTGAATCTAGGTCAGCTGTGTGAAGGCAAGTGCTTTATCTGCTGTACACTTATTGGCCTCAAGACCAAATTTTTCTTATTAAATATAGCAAAAAGCACCCCTGTCCTTTTGCGTTTCTAATGCCCTGAACACTATTTATGTACTCAGTTTCCTCATGGAGAACTAGTTCTGGTTTTCAGGAAAGCACGAGTTCCAGGCCACCATGGCAGGGGACCAATCTCAACTCCTTCAACCCAGGCTGCCACAGCAAAATAGCACGACTTTCATTCCCTGGTAATTTTGTTCTTGATCTGGGTACACACCCATTGATGCTCAGGGGTTATTCCTGACTCTGACTGAGGAATCACTCCTGGTGGGGCTCAGGGGACCATATAGGATGCTGGGAATTGAACCCAAGTGGATCGTATGCAAAGCAAGTTCACTACCTGTTGTACTATCACTCCAGTCTCTAGACTTTGAGGCTTAGTCAAAAGGCATTTAATTCTCCTAGCTCTGGGGAACATGATATCCAAGTGGAAGGTGCTTTTAAGTTGAGGGTCCACTTCTTGACTTTCAAACACTTGCTTTCTTCATGTTTCTTCACATAATGTAAAGAAAACAACCTCTGATCTCTTCTTATGGAGCGCAAATCTCATCACGGGTCCCCAACCTCATGTCTGCCTCAAACACTAGTTACCACAACAGGCTCCCTTTCCAAGCACCATTACGTTGGAGGTCAGAGCTTCAATATGAATTTTGGGGGATTCATAGATTAAATCTGACAAGTATGTATAATAACACTTGTCGGAAAGATGGTATCTCTGCCTCTTTTTGTTAACTCTGCTATTTATCCCAGTCCTGTATGACCCTTTGTCATGATGATATATTTGACAACTCTATTTCCTAGTCATCCCTAAGACTCCACTCTCCTTGAGGGAAGACGCCATATTTGTCATGTTTGGGACTGTATCTTCAGCTCTTAATCGGATGTTTGGAACGAATTTGTAGATAAATGATTGCCAAAATTCTGTTTCTGGTTTCATTCTAGAACAATCCTTAAGACAATGTATTTACCCAATGTTTATAAGAGTCATTCATTAAACAGAACTTTTGCATTCTATGTATTTTCCTAGGCTTTGTTTATAAAACACTATATAGCTTACAGAAGAGAGAGATTTCCTTGGAAAAATATGCATAATAAAATGACAAGCAGGTTATTAGACTCGATGACTAGTTTAAGTTAGAGAAACCTGGCAGTAATTAGAATCCTGACTGTACAAAGGAGGAATGTTTTGGTAAGCAAGATAAGAATATTTTTGCCAGAGAAGTAAATATTGAGAAAGAAAGGGAATTAGTGACTTTCAGTGACAAGAAGTGCTCTAGGTAGGC
This sequence comes from Cryptotis parvus, assembly GCA_021461705.1. Taxonomy (NCBI): domain Eukaryota; kingdom Metazoa; phylum Chordata; class Mammalia; order Eulipotyphla; family Soricidae; genus Cryptotis; species Cryptotis parvus. The sequence goes on from JAJIBD010026300.1 coordinate 27,393, forward strand.
AGAAAAAGTTAATAGCTAATAGGTGCTGAAAACATGTAGCCATGGAGAATGAGATGTGGCAGGATTCTATAAAAGATAAATTTAGTGAGTGTTCTGAATGCCAAATTCAGAAGTGGTCTCATTAGTCAAGCAGAAATCTAATGATAGACTTGAGCAGGATTATTTTCAATATTATTCTTAGCAGCTGGAAATATTGTTATCTAGAAAAGAACTTAGGTAGACTTCTCTGGTGTTTAATATCTGAGAGTCTTTTTCAAAGTCTGGTTATTACATACATAAGAAAATGTATGTGTAGCAAGTGTATATTACATAAAATAGCTAATACTTAATGAGAGCCTACTTTGACAGGTAATGACCTACTTTATAGGATTTTTTTAAAATTTAGTTTCACAATAGCACTATAAGGTAGATTCTATTATTCTTTCCATTCCATAGGTAAGATAACTTAATGGCTATAAAGTAATTTCCCAAAGTTCTATAGCTTCTTAGAGGAATATTTATACAGTTATCAATTACTTTTTATTTTAATTCTGAACACAGTTTTCCCTGAGATAAAGGACCATAGATATTTTAATTTTATAAAGAAATGACATCCTCAGTGTGCATATTCAAAAAATCAAACTTCATGCTAAGTTATGTGATTTTATGTATATAAGCTACATTATAGCCTATTGATTTATTAACTTTTTGGGTCACAAAGATTTTTCTTAACTGATAACTATATGAATAAGTTATGTGATATTATGGTATATATGCTACATCATAGCCTATTGAGTTCTTAACTTTTTGGGTCATAAAGATTTTCTTAACTGATAACTATATGAATATGACTTCATACTAAATTTTCAGAGGTGCTTTTGTTCAGAATCAGAACACTAGGATATGGGAGAATCTAGACAAACATCACCTAGGACTTGATAGGCAACCAATTGCTTTTATATATTTACTTCCCTCAGGAAAAGCTCTTGAGAGAGAAAAAATAGCAGGTTACATTAAACTAGCAAAATACTGTGTTATATGCATATTTTCTAATGATGATATAAAAGTTATTGCTGCAAGAAAGGAGATGATGGAAATTTTCAGTGACTCAATTTCTCTCTAGCAGTTTATATGTATTTTAAACTGGTGAGTGGCTGTAGGGTATGACTTAAGTTTCCTGTTCAGCCAGCTCACAGTCTTTCCTTTCTGAAAGTGACAGTCTACTCAGGTTGGGTTGTGTGCCTTCCCTTACTTTCATCCATATCCTCTGATTTGGATGGAAGCATGCCCTGTTATCTTGACTGGTCTCTTTGACTGAATCTTATAAACAGTAAAGCATGATATCAACGTGACACAGTGCAGTATGGTACAACATACCATGTTTTCAGAAAATACTAAGTGCATTTGCATACAAATATACATTTGTATACAACTAAGTATAATACTGTAGCTGTACAAATGAGGGAATAATTTTTTTTTGCTTGCTTGCTTTGTGGTGCTAGAGATCCAACCTTTCACATGCAAGGCAAGCGATCTATCACTGAGCTACATTCCTACCCCCTGAAATTATTATTATTTATTTTGTGTATAAGGGAAGGAACAAATTATTTAGGGATTTGGAATGCCTCAAACTAGCCACTCCCTGAAGACAAAGCTTAAATTTGTTTATAACTGTATGTCTAGAGCTTTTATTTTTGAAATAAATCAGGCACTTAATAAATATTTGCTGAAAAGTTGACTACAAGGGTATGTGACTGAGAAACTCTGGTGATGGAGTTGAAAGATGTAAGGTGGTGGAACTGCCCATTTTCAGTTGTTTTTCTGCTAGGGGGTATCTCCTTATAATGCTGTAGTCTTGGAATCTTCTGGCCCAAGTATTAGCCTCACTCTTGGTGAAAATGAATGAAGAAGGAAAAGCAGATGCTCAGATATTATTGTGTATATGAAATGACGTGAAATATGTCAGGTTACAAAAAACTTGTATATATTTTAGCATCCTTCTTGGGTACAGAAAAGGCGGCCCTCATGGTGTCATGAGGCGACATCATGATGGCTGCCATTTTCCACATCCGGCCTCCCCACTTGTCAGTGCTCCACCCAGCAGAAGAGCTAATCACAAGTCCGGCTCGCACAGTTGCTTTGTTACGGCACAGTTCACCAATAAATGCTCAAGATTAGAGGTGACTACAAGAGTATCCCACTTGCATAGCAGAGCCTGGCAAGCTACCCATGTCATATTTGATATGCCAAATACCAGTAACAATTATAGACCTCATTCCCATGACCTGATGGAATGGTTTGAGGCTCTTTATGTTCCTGGAGCAAGCAGATGCCCTTGGGCTACACTAGCATGTGACAGGATGTATGGAGATGTTACTGGTGCCCACTCGAGAAAATCAATGATCAACGGGAAGACAAGTGACAAGTGATTTGGGTACACAATTTATAAAGGTTTATTCAAAAGTTTCTTTCTGAATTTTCTTAGCCTTAATTCTTAAGCTAAATCAACATTTTAAGAAACCTCTCTCTCTCTCATTCCCTCCCTCCCTCCTTCCGCCTCCCTCTCCCTCTCCCTCTCCTTCTCCCTCCCTATCTCTATTCTCTTTGGTTTCTTGGTAACACTTGGCTATTGTCAGGGCTTTTTCCTGGCTCTACACTCAGGAATCACTTCTGGTACTGCTTAGTGAGCCATAAGGGTGCCGGCGATCAAACGTGGGTTAAGAGTATATGCCTTGACAGTGCTTACTATACTATTTGTACCCATGTACTTTTGATGACTGATGAGGTGCTAGGGCAAGTGCCTCACCTGCTATAGTTATTTCCCCTACCCCATGAAATTTTGAAACAGGAATAAACGTCATATGGTAATGATTACTTCTATAGTTTATAGTCACTATCCCTCATTAGGTAGTAAGTGGTAATATAAAACCAGAAACATATTCATCTCACAAGGATAGATAATCTTTTTCGGGGGGTTCACAGAGGTAGTTCAGTACAGTGAAAATTCTCCAGTCATTTAAGTCATTTTCTGAACTTAAATAATTGTATTTCTCACTACCAATGTAAATATTCATCCTTAAAATGACCCTATGAATATACAAAGCCATAACATAGAGATTTACTTTTAAAAATATAGTTGGCTGTATTTTTTTAAAGGGTATATCCAATAAATCTAATGCTATGGAATCTGAAGCTACACTTCAGAGAGTCAGAGATGATGAGATATTAAACTTTCTGAGTGCTCAGGACCTATTGATGAAATAGCGATTTCACACGCAGTGTGTGTGTGTGTGTGTGTGTGTGTGTGTGTGTGCGCTGCAAGCGCATGCATTTCTTCTCTTTTTGGGGACACATCTGGTGGTTCTCAGGGATTAGTCATGGCTCTGCACTGAGGAATTACTCTTGGTGGTGTCTAGAGGATTATATGGTATGCTAGGGATCAAAACTAGGTTGGCCACGTGCAAGGCAAGCACCTACCTGCTGTGCTATTTGCCCCCTCCAGTTTGTTCTTTCTAGAAGAGTTACTAAAATACATTTTGATGAGCAAATTTAAGTAGCCACAAATCTTATACTTCACTATATTTTCTTAAATATTAAGAGAACTCAGATACATGGCTTAGTGGTCAGTGTTCTAAGACATAGTCCCTTCCTTTTGAGTACATAGGAGACATGCGACCATGGTAATTATAATCCCAATGCTTATATTATTGACAAACTCACTTGGATCATCACACAGAACATTATTCTGGGTGGATCTGAACCTAGTCAGGTGAGCTTTTGGAAGAATGTAAAGAACTGGAAGAAAATCTGTCTATCCAGAATGTTTACTGAGTTAAATAAGGTGAAAGACTGTAGACAATCTCAGAAGCTGGGATTGCCAACCTTTGACATCAGCAGTCAGAAAGAAAACAGGGATGTTTCCAGTCCTACAGCTAGAAGAGATTGACTTTCCTTAATGATGAGTGAATGAACTTGGGGAAGAACTCTGTAATTGCATCAGAACTATAGCCCAAACTGACACCTTGATGGGGGCTTGACTATGAGAAAGTCAAATCAAGTCCAGTGAAGTCATGCTGGCACCTTGTCCCAGGAAGCTGTGAGATAATAAATCTGAGTTGTTTGAAGTCTCTAACTTTGTGGTAATTTTCTGTGCATTAATAGGAAAGCCAGTAATACATTTTTTAAAACTCATTAGAATCCTCTTCTCTTTTCTAGGCTTGTCTCTCATCTCCACAGGTACACTCAACTCATCCCTCAATGCTCTAAAAAATTTCTTCCTGCTAATCAAGTCCGGCTTAATTAGCTTTATAATGTTTTCTAACTGAGACTCAGTATTTTATTAAGAAGATCGACATTGCCATCTCTTTAACAGAAAAGAGTCTTTTTAGAAGAAGTGAGGGGCCGGAGTGATAGCACAGCGGGTAAGGCGTTTGCCTTGTACGTGCCTGACCTGGGTTTGATCCCTGCATCCCATATGGTCCCCCTGAGCACCACTAGGATTAATTCCTTAGCAAAGAGCCAGGAGTAACCCCTGAGCATTGCTGGGTGTGACCCAAAAAGCAAAAAAAAAAGTGAAGAGGAGATCTAGGCAGGTAGTTACAGGAATCCCTTGCACTTGAAGAGAAGGTCATATAGATAGTGAACATGAACATGACATGGTTACAGATTTTGTGCCTTCATGTATACACATGATGAAACTAAATGACTTGCCTTTGACTCTTAAATGAAAATAGTCTGTTTAGCCCATAAAGGTATTTATTTATTTATTTATTTGCCAAATATTCACAAGTGCCTTATCTAATTGCTGGTTTGATGGTAGAAGCAAAATTGTCTCTAAATTCTTACAATTTTTTCCTTGATAATAGAAATTTTGCTTCCTGGTTCCTGGTCAGCCATTTAATGGATACCACACTCCCCTCATCTCTCTTGAAATTAGGATGAGAGGAATATATAGTGTAAGATAAAGTGTAATACAACTTCTTGGACATGCCTTTAAAAAGGAGGCATATCCAGTGTTCCCATTGTCTGTTGGCAGGAATGGGGTCATGTTGAGAGGGGACTGTTTGCCCTCATAGGATGAAGAGATGGAGTTTGCATGATGAAAATGATGTTCACAAATAAAAGATATTTGGATTTCAAAGATAGTTGCCTCTGTGTTTGTGTGTGTGTGTGTGACAGAGAGAGAGAGAGAGAGAGAGAGAGAGAGAGAGAGAGAGAGAGAGGAGAGAGAGATCATCTACTGAATCTGTTAACCATTTTCCCTCCACTTTTCTCTTCTTTTTGACACTGAAATCCTGGATCCTAGACTTATCTAGGCCATCTAGACACAGGCAGCAACTAAATAACCTAAGCTCTCCTGCTGCCCAGTAGGCCATGGTAGATTTAATTCTGAATTGAGAAACAGGACATGGAACAAACTTAAAGAGATTAATTCCAAAGCATTCATTGATGGTGTAATTGGTTAGTGACATATTCCAGGCTGTGAATATCTTGATGGAATACTAGTGTCAGCTTTTAAAACACTGATGCCACAATGACTAGACTTTAATCAAAACTGTTCAGGAAAGACAGGTGACAGGAGAAGGAAACAAAACAAAATATTAGTGTGTGTATGGATGAGAATGTGTGTATCTGTGACACTGTTATTTATAAGGCTGTGTGTTACAATGACTTGAATCCCGGAACAGTGCTCCTAAAATCCTGGGTATTCCCCAAGTGATAAGTGCAATAAACATGCCACTTGTTACTACCAACACATCCCTTTTAACTACTCCTGAGAGTTCTTGTTAATGGTTGACTTTTTGGAAATCACCTAAGGTGAGGGACTGGTTTTCAGGGGACCCAGTGATCAGAGGTTAGAATTTTCAGCTCTATCCCTCTGCTTTTGTGGAGGGGGACAGATATTGGAGGTTGGATTAATCACCAACTGTCAATGATTTATTTAATCATGACCACAGAATGAAACCTCCATAAAATCCCTTACATGGGGGGTTCAGAGATCTGTGTTAGCACTGGGAGGGTGTTATTCTAGAAGACCTAGACTCACTCTCCCAAGTCCTTGCCCTCTGAATTTTCTAAAATTTTCATTTATTTTTTTTATTATTGAATCACTGTGAGAAATACAGTTACAGGCTCATGTCAGGTTTCAAACATACATTATTTCAACACTCATTCCTCCACCAGTGTGCATTACCATCAATGTCCCCAGTTTCCCTCCTGTCACTCTGCCTCACCCTGCCTGTCCTGGCTCTGTGTTAGATTTCTCTCTCTCTCTCTCTCTCTCTCTCTCTCTCTCTTTCTCTCTCTCCTTTTGAACATTATGGTTTGCAATACAGACACTGAAAGTTTATTGTGTTCATTCCTTTACTTATTTTCAACGTGCATTTCTTATCCAGAGTGATCATTTCTAACTATCTTTGTCATAGTGGTCCCTACTCTATCCTAACTGCCTTCCCCCCAGGACTTGAGGGAGGCTTCCAACCATGGACAAGTCCTCTTGGCTTTTATTTTTACTGTTCTTGGGAATTAGTCTCATATTTTTTTAAATATACAACTGTGTGCAGTCTTTCTATGTCTGTCCCTCTCCATCTGACTCATTTTACTCAGCATGATACTCTACATGTACATCCACTTATAAACAAATTTCATAGCTTCTTTTTCCCTAACAGCTGTGTAGTATCCCATTGTGTAGATGTATCATAGTTTCTTTAACCAGTCTTCCGTTCTCTGCCACTCGGTTGTTTCCAGATCCTGGCTATTGTCAATAGTGCTTCAATAAACATAGATGTGCTGTATGTTTTTGTTACTCTCTGCTTAAAAAAACTGGCTATTCCCAAATTGTTTTAGAATAAATGATTAAACTAAAAAAGCAAAGTGTTTTCCTCATTTTTGTGACCTACTGTAGCAAATTATTAAACCCAAAGAAAGAGTTTGGAGATCCTCTAATTTACAACTACTGGATTAGAAGTTTTACTTTCCGTCTAAAGAGGGGTGGGGGACTGTACTGTGGGAAGGAGACTTTTAATCTGAGAAGTGTGATACTATTTCCATGTACTATCGGTATTGTGGGACAATTAGCTGGTGTTAAAGAATTGCTTGAGAGAGAAGAAATATGCTACCTCTCTCTTCTTTCTTCCTCAGTCCAAAATCATAAGTATTGAGATTGGAGCGTGGAAAGTGTTTTGCTTTCATTACAATAACCCCATTATTCATGGAATTCTTAAGGCGTAGGTGTCAATTCTCTGTCTTACCATGCATTCATGTATATTGACATCAACTTTGCTGTACATTCCTCTAAAGAGGCAATTGCATGACCCTATGCAATATACCTAAGTTTCCTAGTCCTTCGGATTATGCTCAGATACGTTTGCCAGTGGAACATCAAAAAGACATGCTGCGATCAAACACTTAACAAGGATCTGTAGGATTGAAATTGTTCCTCTGTCTTCTAACATCATAGATGTGTCTGGTTAGCGTCTGTTCTCAGGGGCTGGAATGATAGGCCAGCAGGTAGACTGCTTGGTCCAGCAGAGCCTCAGTTAGGGCCAGCTGATTCCCTGACAACATTTATGAGGGTGAAATTGGTCATCTGAGCCCAGTGCAAATAAATCTTCCCCCAACTATGAGATAAATGCTTATTGTATGCTGTTGTGATTTTTTATACAGCACAATTCTGTCATTGATAGAGATTTATTGGTATGAATAGGAAACATATATGATTAAGGGAGATATCAGAGAATTTCACTGAAAAGAATTGGTGAAATTTTGTAATTGATATGACAAAGCCATTGGAATACTATATTTATTTAACTAGCAGTGTTCTTACTACACGCGCTGCAGTTTTAGATGGCAATATTTCCTGTGACTAAATTATTTTCATTTTAAAAAGGCCAGAGAGTTATGAAGCAGTAAATTTTCTAAACCATAGTGAAGATTGGATAGGGACAAGTGGGAAATAAGATAAACATGTAGCTGACTCTGTAATTGCAGCATAGTTAAAGAAAATTCAGTTTATTAAAAAGAGGAGAACCCAAAGTCATTTGTAATATTTGCACAATATGGGAGAGATACCACTTTACTTCATCAACACATTTCCTGTGTAATTAGAGAACTCACAACTGCCAAAAATAAGTTATTGGCTCCAAAACATGGTAAGAAAGTGAAATGCTTTTGGCTGGGAAGTTTTTAAGTTCCCATTTTCAAATTTAAATAAAAAGGTTCAGATTATGCAGACTCTCTTTTACCATTTTTCCTTTAGGTTAACTTCTCATATCCTCTTCTTTTCTTTCATTTATTTACCTCTGCCAAGAATTTGTGCAGAATGGTATAATTTGTTCCTTAAATATTTGGTAGAATTCATTAGAAAACCCTTGAAATCTGAATTTCTCTTTATGTAAACTTAATTTTTTTAAATAACTGTAAGATTGTTCCAGTAACCTATTTTCTTTTTATGTGAACTTAGGTGATTTACACCTTTTAAGGAACTTGTTTGCTTCATGTGATTTGAACTTAGTGGCACACAATTGTTTACTGTTATGAAAAAAATTGGTACTGTTATTTCTATTTTTTCTATACATTGATTTCCACTGACTGTTATTCTTTGACATGTATTCCCTGTTTTTTAAAGTTTAATTTCTTTTGTAGTTTCTTAATGTGAAATTGATATTTTTTTACTTAAGATCATCCATTTTAATCTAATAATTTAGTGCTACAAATGTCTCCCTAAGTTACTATCTTAACAACATCATTCAAACTTTGACATTTTATGGTTTTATTTTCATTAAATTAAGAATAATTTTAATTTCCCTTTGATATCTTCTTTCACCAATGGGTTATTTGAGTTGCATTCTTTGCAATTCAAATGTTTAGGATTTTCTATAAATGTTTTGAGTTCTGATAAAATTCCATTGTAGTTTTTCCATTGTCATTCCATATTATGACTATATAATTCATTATATTTTAAAAAAGTAACCCATGATATTACATGTCTTGATAAAGGTCTAGGAGGCATTATAGGAAAGAGTTTATTGTGTTATTATATGAATTCATTATATGAATTATATGAATTATGTTATTATGGTATTCATGTTAAAAAAAATCAACTGATTGAAGACACTGCTCAAATCTATTTCCTAAATTAGTTTTTAGTTTTGTTGTTGAAAGTTTACCTTTTGTATTTTGGGCCACACCCAACAGTGCTCAGGGGCTACTGCTGGCTCTGTGTTCAGGAGTAACTCCTGACATTGGTGAATCTGATGTGGTGCTGGGGATTTGAAATAAGCCACAAGCAGGGTGACACTTTACCATTTGTACTATTTCTTCTGCCCTTGTTGCTGTATTGGTTATTAGGATAGATTGAATTTTATTCCTCCACAAATTCATTTGTTGATGTCATAACCCCTGAAGTTTGATGATATTTGGAGATGGGGCCTGGGAGGTAATTAAGATTTGATAATGGGATAAAAGACATTTTTTTCTTCCTCTTTCGATTTCCATCACAGACCAAGAAGGTGATCATCCACCATTTGGGGGAGACAGAGAGAGAGAGAGAGAGAGAGAGAGAGAGAGAGAGAGAGAGAGAGAGACAGACAGACAGACAGACAGACAGACAGACAGACAGACAGAGACAGACAGATAGAGAGACAGAGACAGAGAGACAGAAGACAGAGACAGAGAGACAGAGAGGCAGAGAGACAGAGAGAGACTCAGAGAGACACAGAGAGACAGAGACAGAGAGAGACAGAAAGAGACAGAGAGAGAGAGAATGAGAGCGCTCTCCTCAAAATTTGACCATGCTTGCACCCTAGCCTCAGACTTCTAACTTCCTGAAGGGGAAAATAGCTGCTACATTGAAGTCACCCAGTCTGTGGTAGTATGCGTGGAATTCCAAATGTCAAGATAATTATTGAGAGATGGGTTTCAAAAATATTTGACCAAATTATTATCTTTTTGTCTTTAATCTGTTATTTTCTGTTTTCCCCCTCATGTTTTTAAGGCTGTGATGATACTTAAGTGTAAAAGATAAAACTTAAAGTCTAGAACAGAGCATAGAAACAATGGTTTGTGATCTTAGGTAAAGTCTATTGAATATTGCTGCCACATGGATAAACCTTTAAAGACATTGTGACAAACAAATGAAACTAGCTACCCAGAATAACATGCTTCATTATTTTAACTTTCAGAAATTCTAGAAAAGGCAAAATGAGGAATCAGAAAAACAATATTCTCTAAAGTCTGTTTGGGGCAGTCTTGATCACAGAGAAGTCAAAGATTTTGGGGGGTGGTAGAAATTATTTCTTTAGTTGGAATAACCATTGCATATGCCAAAACATAAAATATTTTACTATTAAAATTGTTATCTTTGTTTCATGAAAAATTACCTCCACAATTTCCCTTTGAAAGAAGTTAGGGCATCGATTTCAAGCCCAGCCATTTTCAATGTTTGGACACCACGGCTTGTCAGAGCCCAACAACCCAAGAGAGAAGCCAATTTCAAGCCCAGGTATGCAGGTCTCAGTGGTTAAAGTCACTGGGCTTCTGTGGAGATGGAACTTGGGTCCCTTTCCCCAACCTTTGTCCCATCTGGAAGACCCAGTGGACCCACTCACAAACTGCTTCCAGGCTGTCGGCTATAATCTAGAGACACAGACACATTGGACAGAGCTGCTACTGACTGTCCCTGTGGAATGCAGCAGCATGATAATCTCAGCTAGTAGAAACCAACCACATTCTAGAAACTCAATAAAGTCAATGCAGTAACAGAACTTGGCCAAATTTTCCAATAACAAACCAGCAAAAATAAGTCATGACTTTATCAATACCACTGCCATATATGAGCTGTAGTGGTCAATATAATTAGTGCTGGCTGAGGTAGCAGACATGGGGATGAGGGATGGGTGGGAAATGGGTGTCTTTGGTGGTGGGAATACACTGGTGGTGGGATTGGAGTTGAGTGATGAATCTTTCTAACAACTGCATTATGACAAACTTTGTAAATCACTGTATTTTAATAAAAAAATAGAAGGTAGGGCAGAGGTTTGGAAATGGATTTGAAATTCAGGCCTTAGTAAAGAGACCCTTTATTGCTTGAAGCTTATGTCCATAGAGTGATTTTTTAGTTACTGCTCCATGAAGGACTCTTCACAGGCCAAGAGATTTTCACGAGGTACAGCTAGGGTGTCACTATGCTTTTCTATAGGAATTATTGCTGTTAGTCTTTACAATAAACCTAGTTAGTCATCTCATCCCTTCATTCCAAGGAGGAAGCAGAATCTAAGTACCTCACTTGGTGGGAAATGTGCCCTGGTTCCAATATAAGTGCTTTAACTAAAGCTGTGAACACCTGACTACTTCTCCAATACAGTTTCCTTACATCTTCATTAATTAGTGTCACTATATGATTATTATTTGTATAGTCACTTATCATTGGGGAAATTTTTCAGGACTCAACTTAGCAGACCAGTTTCTAGGCTGCATTTTGGTCTAGGAATTACTGGTAAGCCTTTTCTTAGTGGGTGAAATATTTGTTTCCTTAGAGCTTGACAGTGTAGAAGAGAAATTACATAGCACTTCCACCTAACAGATCCAGAATATGACAGAAATGTTTATAGCCCTTTGTTTTCCACGTAGATAATAACAATCATTAGTATTTAGAATAGAGAGAGTTTAATACAGAGCACTGGGAGATGCTTGGTGGTCAAAGAATGAATGAATGATGTGGTGATGACAGAAAGATTAGTCATGGCAGAAAGGTCTCTGGGCCTCCAGGGAAAATGGACACATGAAGATGGGGCCCATGTCAAACCAGTGCACACCTGGCCCAGGGATGGAGCCCGAGAGAGGAAGGCAAAGTCTACCTCATTGCCCTTTCCTGCTGTCCCCCAGTCTCTTTCCGTGACCTTGTACTGGTGCCGGGAAACTGAGCCTGCCATATTTGGTGCCTCTGTCACCCTCAGCAGAGCAGTTGTGGGCAGAGAACTAGATTTGCAGTCAAATAAATGTAAGAGTCGAGGCACTCCACAGTGTGTTTTGCCTGAACTTCAGTAAAAGGTCACTGAAACTCATGTAGCTGGCAGAAAAATGGCATCTCAAGAATTGGATTTTCTTCTCTAGACTTGAGTATGGTCTAGTTTGGGATATACATTTGGACATCAAAGAACAGTAAATCTAATACAGGAAGAAAACAAAATTGTGTATGCATGGGGTGAGAGAAAGAGAGAGAGACAGAGAGACAGAGAACAGAGACAGAGAGAGACAGAGAGATATCACATCTAGAGGTCGTCCCTGCTGTGTGCAAGATTCTGGTTTTGAGCTCCAGCATTCTATGCCCTCCGTCCTCCTTAGCATAGCTTAGCATGAACAGACTAAGCACCAAACCAGGCAAAACCTCATTAGGAATGACTGCAGGACGCCTGAGTCTTTTATGTGATGGCTTATACCAGAAAAAAAAATAAAGACTATATTTTGGGTCTTGTCCATTGTAGCAGAGTGTGGAATCCTGAGATTTCATGTAAATTAGTTTGGAACAACTTTCTTGAGGATGGGAGATACATAGCTGAGAGTCCCACATAGCAAGTACACATCCTGGTACTCTTACTGGTCACCTGCTAAGCCATCACCCTGCGGCAGAGATCTGACACTAGTGAGATCCAGTTGAGATGAGCTGAGTGCAGCTCAAATCTCTCACTTAGAGTTTCAAGCTATACCAATGTGTAACTTTTAATCAGTCAATCAATTAAAACAATTATGATTAATTAATTAGTTAATTAATTAAAATGATACAGCTTTAAGCCAAACTGACCCTAAACTGTTTTAGGGTCAGGGGACTTGCTATATAATCAAGTTGGCTGGTAAGTAATTCCAGCTTGACAAATTACTATGTGTCTTTGTGCAATTCATTTAATCCTAAATTTCTTTTTCTTTCTTTGTGACTTGGAGGTGGTACTAACACACTCAGAATCTTTGAGAAGAATGATTGAAATCACATGTAGAGCAAAACCTCTGTGCTGGGCACACAGCAAATGTTCAATTAACTGGCTATTTGCCCTTTCTGGCCTATTTCTGTCTGTCTGTCTAATTATCTCTCTATGTGGGAAAATGATGATGAGGTTATTGCTGAACAGGGCGCAGGTTGACACAAATGTTTTATTAAGAAGCTGTCTTAATTTTCCTGCTGGCATGAGGCAAATGAAGAGGGCAGATATTTTGTTAATTAACATTTTAAAAGTACTTCCTCTCTCTTTGGAACAAGTCTGTATGGGACTGTTCAAAGCTTAATTTCTGATGAGAGAGACAAATTACAAAGGTGTGGCTCATATAAGAATTGTGATTCACCTGGAATATACATTTGTAGTAGAGACGTGCATAAGATTATGTCAGAAATCGCAGGATAATAAATTGTTGAAACTCATCAAGATCACATAAAACCAACGTGTACTGCCATATTCCAGATGCCCGATTGCGGTTCTTTAATATAACAAGTTGCCAATTCCTTTCTCTAGAGAAGGATTGACAGATTGTAATGCAATCTGTTGGTGTGCTTTGAAGGGGTTCTCAGTTGTTGCCACCAGCAGTAAGGCGGCTTAGCAGTGGGTTCTAAGTGTCAGTAAAAGGTGTGCTGTGGTCATTCCCAGTGATATTAGGGAAAAAACTTTCAGCTGAAAAGAGAGATTTGAAGAGCTTCAGAAAAAAAGATGCAGGAACTGGCTAAGAATATTTCACAGAAGAGCCAACAATTAAATTACAGCATATATTTTATAGCACAAGTTGTCTTCACAGGAGACAAAGGAAAGCTGATAAAAATGACTTATAGGGAGATTAAAAGACCATATAACCTTGATTTTGTTGAAACTGGTGTGTTTAAATCTTTGAGTAGATATAGGGTTAGGGGAGAGAAAGTTTGACGTGGCTTAGAAAGGTAAGATTGTCTTTGAAAAAGGTAATAAAGATCATGGGTGACTCACATAGGAGGAATAAGCTCTGGCCGTAATGCTGTTGATTTCTGCTTAGTAAATAGATTTGATTTCAGATGACATTTAGACCTTATTTCTTCATATTGTAAAAATAGTACATGCTATCATGTATGATCACTTTTCAGTATCTATACTGCAAGCCATAATGCCCAAAGGAGGGAGGGGAGAGAGGGGAGAGAGAGATGTGCCATAGAGGTAGGTGGGATGGGTGGGAGGGAAAACAGAGGACATTAGTGGTGGGGAATGTACATTGGTGAACGGACGGATGTTTGAACATTGTATAACTGAAACCCAATCATGAACAACTTTGCAACTGTGTATCTCATGGTGATTCAATTAAAATTATTAATTTATTTAATTAAAGTAATTAATTAACAATAACAACAACAAAACAGTATATGTTCCTAAGGGAGGTATGAGACAGTGGTTAGGATCTGGGATGCCTCCCAATGCTCCAGCCCTTTGTATCTGTGGGATATGGGGGAATTATTTAGCCTCTTGTGTGTATGACAGAAGTAATTTTAATACTTAATTCATATGCTTGTTTTGAGGACAAAGTCAGACAAAACAGGGACAGTAACATAGAAGAGTACTTGGAAAATAGGCATCCCACAAATATTAGCTATTGAAGAAAAAGATAGGTAAAATAAAAATAATCACTGAACACCTAGATAGCAGTTCCAGTTACCATTTGTACTTTTATGCATTTTATTTTGGTGTTCATGCCTTTGTGAAAGGCTATTGGAAAGTTGAGACAAAACCAGAAGAAGACTGGATTCTCTCAATTATTTAGGGAGAAAATAGAGAATAAGTTCAGCTAATTAAAATAAAAATAATTTAAATATTTCAGCAGGTAGAAAACTAAGAATTAAAACATGCATTGGAATTATTAAGATCATATTTTATAATGTCATAAAATACTTTTGAATGTTTACTATATTGCAGATGCATTTGATAGTGTTTAGCTTGGGTCAGACTGCGGGAAAAGGATGTAATTAAACACTGCCTTGAGAATGTGTGTTAGTATAAGTGTCACCTTTCGGGAAAGGTGTTTAGGAATGTTTATTTCATTTTGTAATGTACATAGTCTTAAACCCAGCAATATCATGCTTGTACCTTCACAAAATGGGTCATGCCCAAGAATGTTCACAGTGACACTATTAACAATAGCATAAGATTAAAAAGAGTTTAAATGCTGTTAATAAGGGGTTAGGAAAAATAAACAATGCTACTGCATTTCATTGAATAACTGTCACCATGAAAAAAATACTCGTAGCTTGTTTCTAAGCAATTCCACACAATTAAAAAAGTGTTTCACATTATGGTTGCACCTTACACTTTTGCAAAAAAAAATAATTTGACATAAAATCTCATGATTATGCAGTGAACTGTGGTATTTCCATACTCAACAGACATTAGAAATAGTCAGATATATGTACATAATGATTCTGTAAGAATATCATAATAAAATAAGGTTAATTATTAAGACAGAACATTCATAGGAAAATAGATATGGTGTGGTAGCATTAATGTCAGAAACAAAAATAAGTGTGATTGGCAAGAACTTGAAAAAGATGCATGCTGGAATGAGAGTGAGCCTACCAGGAAGGCAGTGGAAGCAGGCTGGGGTCTTAGGCACAGCTTCTCTTTGTATTGCTTGAATTATTTTTAAGACCGGTTATGTACTTAGATGTCATTATTAATGTGCTGAGAAGACCGCAAATGAGTCCACTTCGGTGTATATTTATTGAAGAAAATGGCTCTTTTGATTGTTAAAGCATATTTTCAGTCAAGTGTCTAATTTCATAAAAATCATTGAAAACATATCTAGCACAATTTGGCAGGATCATTTATGAATGAACAGAAAAGCACCCAAATGTAAGATAGGGTTTTTTTTAGCCCTAATTCAAATATTCTACTCTATTTTCATTAAGAAATCAAAATATTTTTAAGGGATCAAATTTCTTATATGCTTGCAATAAAATGGTTTACTAAACAAGTTCTGTGACCTGCTTAGTAAATTATAAGTGGTTATATTATTACATATTGCATCTAGAAAGCTATTAAGGGTGAAATAAAATTAACATATATAAAAACAGCAATTCAACTATAGCTTTCTGTCTTCAAGTATTTTTTTTAACAATAGACCTATATTTGTAGTGATTTGGGGCATTAGAATTTTAAGTTTTGATTAATTGCTCTCCTTTTCATCATACATATTGAGAATTTACCATGTGCCAGGCCAATAATAATTTTCTAGATGTGAAAGATTATCCTTTCAAGTTGATTTTAAAATTGTAAATGGCTTGTAATAAAATCCTTCTTAGCCCTAAGTGAAATTGTTCACTCATATAATAAGTTCCATTAAAGTGAAGATTTAGTGGTAATTTAATAAATTTTAATCATAAGGTCAAGCAGAATAACGGCTTCTTGAATCACAGGATCTGATTTTGCTGTCCACAGGATCAGATAAACAGAGCTGTAAGAAGTGTGAGCTTCTTGTATTTGTTGGGCAATGTGGCCAATACATCTGCATTTTTAAAGAAAGGATGAGTCCAGTGTCACGTGGTGATGCTGGATTCTACATAGCCAGAAGGAACTGGATGACAAAACTCGGGCTGAGCACAGGGCTGGGCAGTGTGGACAGGAAAGCACTGGTCCAGTGATGAGATTTGGGGAAAAAGCCATCCAGCTTAGAATCTTTACCGTGTCACTAAAGCAGGCAACTTCAGTGTAAGATGAGGTAGGTAGGACAGAGTGACTCTTCTCTGGACTCAATATGGCACTTGTAACCTTGGGGTGGTGGCAGGTAAAACTGGCTTTGGGTTTACTTGGGACAAGAGGGAGAGTCCAGCAGTGCTGTTGAACAGAGATGGGTCAGAATCCCCAGATGGTTTGGGATTCAATGCTAGGATCTCTTCAGTGCAGGGGCTAGGTCCAGCTCATCTTTGCATTCTGGAACCTGACCCTGACCCCAACTCAGTGAAGGTCACTTAAAGGTATGGGATGCCTGCAGCTCTCATTTCTCCTTTATTCTTTTGTAAAGTTTCTTGAGTAAATTCTCCCCAGAGGAGGATTAACCAAGAAAGTCTTTAAAAAGGTACTTGGTTCTGCAGAGACACTTCTTTTGATTTGTTTGTTTCTTTTGTGATGCTGGGACCTACTCTAGGCTCTGCATTTAGGGATTGTCCTGACAGGCTTGGGGGACCGTCTGGGGTTCTGAGATTAAACCCAGGTGACTTCTGTGCGTGTTAAGAGCTCTACCTGCTGTACTGTTGCCTTGGCCCCTGCAGAATTACTTTTATTCTGGATCCTCCTCATTTAATACCAAATACAACCATTGCAGTGACAAGATTTAAAGGTCTTCTTTAAGTCTTGAAATTCTTGTAAGGCACACCAATTTATTGTCTATGAAAGTTATTTGTTGTCATATTTTGTAGTTAAAAATAGGAAAAAAGTTCCCAACTAAGCCATATATGATCATTCACTCCATCTCCCCCTCAGCCCCTACTTCCACTCCCAGATTGCCAACTGGAATATGGAACAGGAAGGAAAATATGGCAGAATGACATTGTTTTAAATAATAAACATTAAAAGCAGGAAGTTGTCCTACACAGCTTTCCCTCACTCCTCTGACTTACTCCTTTTAAATGCTGAAGAGGGAATCTGAGCTGTGCTCTTTAAAGTCAATGAAGTAGATACTTTTTTTTCTTAATCTTCCAATCCTAGTTTCCCATTCTTTTTTCTGTACTGTTTCTCCACAGAAAATAGACTAATGAGGCATGAGACCCCAAAAGGGGCTTAAGCTTCCTGAAACAGGCTCGGTGCATGTCACCTCGGCATAGGTAGGCTTATGTTCCTCTTCTTTCTCTGCAAATCCATCAAATCTCAGCTCGCAAGTCACTTTCCTCAATTCTTTTCTCCCTCTGGCAGAATTTCCCTTCTGGGCATACTGTATTGCTGTGACACCTCTTCTTGTCTGGCTCCCGGTGAGGCTGTGAATTTATAAAGGTAGCATTTCCTGATTTACTGTTCTATCTCCAGTGACAAGAGAGGGCCTGACCTATAGACAATTGTTCAATAAATGGAATGGACTGAATTGCTATAGTACCTTGAAGTATCTGCATCAGGAACAGTGACTTTTCTGAGCTTAAACTTTGAAAGAGGCATTCTAAGGGCAGAATGAAAAACCTTTTAAATGTTAAGATCTTGTCATTGTTCCTGAAATTGTTTGAGCCCACCAACAGCAAGGGAGGTCAAACTGGTTTAAAGAGCTCCCGAAGGGAAGGTTTCCACAGTTGCCTCAAAAGAAGACTGATAAAAGAGACTCTATCATTCAAAATGCAGAAGGGCCCTGCTTCTGGTCATTGTTCTACTATCATTGGGATAGTTGAGTAAAGAAAGAACTAAGAATTATGCTGTGCTTTATAGCTGGAATTCTTTTACAGATGATTTTATTTGTTATGCATGAACACTGAAGCACAACTGAGATTTTGATTCCTGTTTTAGGTAGGTGAAAAGCAAGCACTGGAGCTGGTAAATGGCTTGCTGTAGGTCACTAGTCTTCTGCTTTTTTAATTTTCTTTGGCTCTGAAGTGATGCCATTTTATTTCCTGAGCAGAATTCTGTGTGATGAAACAATAAGAGCTAGCATTTATCTTCTTGTAATTTTGTGCCCATATCTGAGTTATTTAATGCTCATAAAATTCATTATATTGATCCCCATTTCATAGAGGTGGAAACTAAAGGGAATGTATTAACTGTGCATAGTCACATAGCTTCTAAGAGGTAGTTCTGGATTCAGAATCCTTCAGTATGGACTTCAGAATCCATTCCCCCATTTCCCCACCCTCACCCTATCACACCCAAATGGGGGCTTAGTAGTGGTGCCAGACAGAGATCAAACTCAGAGATTTGTTACTACAAGCTTCCACTCCACCCCTTTGAGAAATAGCCCTGTCTCCATAGAGCTTGCATTCTAAATCTTTCCTGTATACTGTCTTGTAAGAACGTAGGATCTGAAATTAGAGTATCTAAGCGAGAATACTAGCTGGTAACTAGGCATGCTAACTGGGCACGCTTGGCCAAGGAATGTAACCTTTCTTCGCCTCAGCTTTATGATTTATAAAATGAGATTAAAAATAAAACAATGAATAAAAAAGAAACATGTCACAGTTCCTGGCAAATCATAAACAGCCACAAATGTTAGTTGTTATTTTGGCAGTAAGTATTCTTTTTACCACCCTGAGATGGCTTGGCGGTGGGCAGTGGCAGGAATCATTCCTGGAACTCTGAGCTTTTGGAGAAGGAAATTAACAGCAGATGAGAAAAGAGTCCTATAACTTAGAGAGTCAATGACTCAGGGTCTACCTAAACCTTATCTGTTGACTAATCTAATTCAGAGAGTTAGACCCTAAGAGAATGAGGACAGAAATGCCAAGCGGGATGCATTAGGAATGAGTCAGAGAGGCTTTTTATTTGTGTATATGTATCTAGCACTGTTCAGAGATGACCTACCTGGGTTTGTTTCTGTCTTGGTACTTGTAGTATTTATCAGTTCCATTAAGTGTGACTTCATAATATAGTCCTTCTCCCTCCCATGGCTTACTCCTTTGGATGCTTTTTTTCCCCATCTTATGTCTGGGGGCTTATGTTATAGCTTATCTGGGGCTGCTACCAACAGAAAAGTTTTCTGGATACAAACTTGGACAACTTAAAGAGGCTTTAAAGAACCATTTAAGACTGGAAGTTATTAGAAGAGTGGTCGTGATGGTATTTTGGTGGTGGGTATGGTGTGTTAATATATTTTTGAAAATGTGTGAACCTGTACAGACTCCTAATATATACTCAGTAATGTAAATGAGGGTTTCCTCAGAAAACATAAAATTCAATAAAAGAACTACATGTAGTAGATATGCAGATGTATTGGCTGCATTTGCATTACCCACTAAATACATGAAGTGTACATTTCTTACAGCTCTGTTTATCTGATCCTTTGGACAGAAAAATCAGATCCTGTAATCCAAGAAATCATTATTCTGCTTGACTTTATGATTAAAATTTATTAAATTACCACCAAATCTTCACTTTAATGGGACTTACTATATGAGTGAGCAATTTCACTTAGGGTTAAGAAGGATTTTCATATAGTAGCATGGATGTGGTGTAGGAAAGCACATGATTCCAGGGCTATTAAAACCCCATAATCTTTTTTCCTAACAGCTGCATAGCATTCCATTGTGTAGATGAACCAAAGTTTCTTTATCCAGTCATCAATTCTCGGGCACTATGGTTGTTTCCAGATTCTGGCTATTGTGAATAGTGCAGCTATGAACATAAACGTGGAGATGGTGTTTCCACTGTGTGTTTTTGGCTTTCCAGGGTATATTCCCAGGAGTGGTATGGCTGGGTCAAATGGGAGTTCAATTTCTATTCTTTGGAGGAATGTCCATATTGTTTTCCAAAAAGGCTGTATTAGTTGACATTCCCACCAAGAATAGATGAGTGTCCCCTTTTCCCCACATCCATGCCAGCACTTATTCTTGCTCTTCTGGATATGTGCCAGTCTCTGTGGTATGAGATGATATCTCATTGTTGTTTTGATTTGCATCTTTCGGATGACTAATGATGATGAGCATTTTTTCATATGCATTTTAGCCATTTGAATTTCTTCCCTTGTCGAAGTTTCTGTTCATTTCTTCTCCCCATTTTTTGATGGGGTTGGCTATGAAATTTGCCTATAAATGGATGGATATGGAGAGGATCATATTGAGTGAAATTAGCCAGAAGGAAAATGACAGATATAGAACGACTGCATTTATTTGCATGACATAAATATATAGATACATATATATGTATCTATATATTATGATACCAATATCCAAGGTCAAACAAAACATGAATCAGAAGGTATTTTCAAAAGCGGAATCTACCACAAGCATCGGGGAGTCAGAGGTTGGGTGGGACAGATAAAGGAACAGTGTTCTAAACAATTGTTGTACGTGATAATACCAGCCTAGAACTGAGTATTGAATACAGGGAAAAGATACACATGATGACCTCTAAATGTATGCATAGCAATCATCAGTGTGTAAGAGAAGTAAGAGGAAAGACAGAGAGAGAAAGAGAAAGAGAAAAGAGATAAAGAACTCTCCATAGAGGCAGGCTAGGGGATAGGGAGGAAATTGGGGACATTGATGGTGGGAATTGGCACTGGTGGAGGGATTGGTGCTGAAACAATGTATGACCGAAACCCAGACATGAACATCTTTGTAATTGTATATCTCATGGTGGTGTAATAAAATATTAAAAAAAAAAAACCCTATAATCTTATAGAAATGGAGGAAAGATGGCCACTGTAATCCAGCAAAGGAGTTTGTATAAAAGACCTCGCATGACATAAATATATCAGGTGGTCTTACCAAAAGTGGAAATTACCGCAAACATGTGGGAGTCAGAGGTTAGGTAAGACAGAGAAGGGAACATGTGTGAATAAATGTCGAAAGGGCTAATACCGACCTAGAACTGAACATTAAATACAGGCAAAAAAATGCATATGATAGTTTCTAAGTGTATGTAGTGCAACCCACAATGTGTAAGAGAAGGAAAAGAGAGAGAGGAAGAGAGAAAAAGAGATAAAGAACCTGCCATTTAGGCAGGCTATGGGAGGGGAGGGAATTGGGGACATTGGTGGTGGGAAATGGGCACTGGTGGAGGGCGGGGTGCTGGAACACTATGTGACCGAAACCTCCTAAACATGAGCAACGTTGTAATCTCACAGTGGTATAATAAAATGTTTATTAAAAAAAAAGAAGTAGTGAAGTCTGAAGAAAGACAGGCCACCTCTGGGAAGTCCTTGGGGGTTGGGACACATTGAAGACATATAGTCTGACCTCTCTTTAATTTGCCTGGGCTTTTTGGCCAAATGGAAGAAGTAAATAAAGGTTCACAAATGCAATGATGCAATTCATTAAAGTCAGCTTCCAGTGTGAATGCATAGGAAAGTTGGAAAATGGGTGTAGGGGAAAAATTGTACAATGCTACTTGTTATCTATTTGCCAGGCTTCCTCCTCCTCTCCCCTCTCCCTGTTTTTAGTAGTAGCACCTTATCATACAGTTTTGGTTAGTGACATGTATGTGAAAATTTGCTTTGGACATTTGGGGAATATGTTCCTTTCTGATTAAGATGCTGTCATATTTTCTTTCTTTTTTCTTCTGTTTTCTTGTTCATTTTGGTGTTTGAGCCATACTGGATGATGCTTCTCAGTTTGAACTCTGGAATCACTCCTGGTGGTGTTAAGGGGAGCATTAAGGATGCTGAGGATTGAGTTTGGGTAGGCTGTATGTGTGAAAGACAAGCACTATCTCTCCAACTTTTT
Organism: Cryptotis parvus; assembly: GCA_021461705.1. Lineage (NCBI taxonomy): Eukaryota > Metazoa > Chordata > Mammalia > Eulipotyphla > Soricidae > Cryptotis > Cryptotis parvus. Next base: position 49,720 of record JAJIBD010026300.1, read on the forward strand.
CTTACCTGAGAAGATAAGTGGACAGAAGGAGAGTAGCTGTCCAATTTCAGTGAGACAGCCATGAGGATGCCTTAACCTGGGTTAAGGCACTTGCCTTGTATGTGATTGGCTCCAGATCAATCCCCTGCATTTTGTATGGTCCCCTGAGCATTACGAGGAGTGATCCCTCAGCACAAGGCCAGGAGTAGTCCTGAACATAGCTAAATGTGCCCTCCCCACCAAAAAAAAAATTCAGTTTCTTGCCTCAAATATCTCATAGTTATGACATATTTATATTCCCAACTCTATTGTCTTGCTTGGTTCCTAATCTATTAATTCTAAATTGCACTATAACTTTCTGTATTGCAGAAACAGTGGATCAAATTCACTTTCCAAGCTATCTCAACGTCTAAAGGATAGATATTTATATTCATTCAAAATTAAGGCATGTACTGGGGAAGCTGGAACTCTGCTTTCCCCAGGCTAAGCTGACCATGGAGCTCTCAGGAGGGCAGATGGGTTTTGGGAGTGGGCTCATCGCCTCCAGGGGGTCCCGGAAGCAGCTGGATGAGACTCGCCCACTACACTAGCCACCACCTTTGCTGTCCGGACACTGGAACACTGACTCACAACCAGATTGACAGAGCAAAACCAGTTCGAGCCCAGGTTGGCGGCTCCCAGAGGCAGGGAATCGCTGGGAATTCATCAGATGGAGTCAGGGGCCAGACATTCCCCCCTCCATTTTGTCCAGCCTGGTGGCCCTCCCAGGAGCTGCCCGGGGTGACCAACCATAGCATGCAGGCCTCGGACGAAGCATGCAGCCTGGGGAAGATGGAACTCCTCTTTCCCCGGCTAAGCTGACCATGGAGCTCTCGGGAGGGCAGATGGGTTTTGGGAGTGGGCCCATCGCCTCCCGGGGGTCCCGGAAGCAGCCGGATGAGACTCCGCCCACCACACTAGCCACCACCTTTGCTGTCCAGATGCTGGAACACTGCCTCACGACCAGATTGACAGAGCAAAACCAGTTCGAGCCCAGGTCATGCAGCCGCTATGGCCCACGCGGTTCATCAAAATAGTGGAAACAAGGATGTCCTTTAATCCACTGCATTCCACGATGTGCAGGAAATTTTGGCGGGGGGAGGGAGATAGGGAGGAGAGAGAGGACATGCAGAACCCGCCAAGTACTTGAAGTGAGGGAGGGGGAGGAAGGTGGGGACATTGGTGATGGGAGATGGGTTTGGGTGGAGGTTTGGGTGTTGGAACACTGTGGAACCAGAATTCTGCATGAGCATCTTGCAATTGTATGTCTAAAATGGTGTAATAAAATTTGGGGGGGGGAAAAAACAAAAAAACCCCAAAATTAAGGCATGTAGAATGATAGAGTTTTTGAAGCCAGAAAGATTATAAGCATTAAAAAAATAACTGGCCACATGCGCAACCCTGGAAAAAAAATCACATAATCTTTATAGTTGCATAATCTACCTCAACAGGCTTACCTAGAAGGGGAATAAATTACATTTATTTCACTTGCTTGCTGTGAAGCCTGATCTGTTCAAGTCTACCATGCTCTCTGTTCAGTTCAAATAAATAAATATCTGGCAGCTACTTGAATTTATACATTGCTTTATGGGGTGAATGTTTCATGTAAACTATTTTCAAATGGCTGGTCATCTCCTGAAAGAATGTTAGGATTCTTGAGCTGTTAACTCCTAAGGAACAGCTCCTGGTCTGTGGGGGATTTCACTCCAGCAAACTCAGGGGAATCTGCACATTGGTCTCTTGCTTTTTCGGAGGATCCAATGCATATAAACAAGCAAGTTCAGTCCTTGAAAATATGGAGTTTGGAACTAGATCAAACACTGTAGACCCTGCAGAGAATAAGAAGACACATAAGGCAAGTGCATGCTGGTGGGACTGGGCAGAAGCTCCATGGCCAGGCAGCCTACAGGCAGGAGAAGCTTTTGAATTTGAGGCCATCAGGAAATGAGGGAAGGATCAAACAGTATAGATGAGTTCTCTACATGGTACAGGAACTCAATCCCTTTGGAAAAATGACAACCAGGCAGGAGTTACATCCTAACTACTTGCTCTCTGCAGTTTTTATGCTTTTTGCTCTGGTAGAGGTTGGCCCATTTGAAGATGTGTGAATTTAGCCACAGGAACCAAATTGAAGATGGTGAGTTACAGTTTGATCAAAGCTGGAAGAACATGTTTAGAAATTCTATTTTTCCCTTACTAAGATCTTTATTAATTAAAACTGTTCTGAAAAGCTATAGAAAGAGGGCTTTTCCCTCCTATTTGGCTTTTATGTCATCAAAAAGTTTGAAATAATTTCCATATGTCTCACCAAGCATCCACGTGACAAACACCCAAACACCATTGTACTACTTCTTATGTGGTTTAGATTGCATATTGTTTGGAACTTAATGATCCTTTATTATTACATAGCACATTATTGTTTAAAAAAATGTTTTTACTTGAAGTAAGTAACTTAATCTTTATAGCTTCTCTGTTGGTAACTCACAAAACTGTATCACCCCTGACAGAGACTTTTTGTTCTGGCTTAATTACACTGATATTTTAAAAACTAAGTATTTAGTCTATGTTAGAGCTCTGCTAGTTACTGAGGTTTAACTTCTTTCACACAGATACTAAAACCACCCAAGTGGTATAATAACCAGCAGTGGGTATTCATTCAGAACTTACTTTAACAGAGGAATACCCAGTAATGGGTATTTGTCCAGAACTTACTTTAACAGAGGAATAGTTCACTGTCAGTTGTGTTGGAAAGAACACAAAAGTAGGCAGAAAAAGTCAGAAAATTTTATAAAGAAAATGGTGGAAGGAAGTTTTCAGGCATATTCTAATTAGGGGCAACTGTCACAGAGGAGGTAGGCAGTATATCTGGATGCCAGGAAGTCTGTGTGCATGGAGGATAATTGGCTTTTTCCGTTTGGTCCTAAGCAGAGGGGAAAAGTAGGTAAACTTTCCTGTCTTAGTCAAGCCTTGGCTATTCTGGGGGGATTGCCAGAGAGGGTGTGCTTTGATTTCTTGAACTGGTTACTACAGAACTGTGGGTCGGAGTTCTGCTCTTACTAATGGCTGTTGGAGGAGGCCAGTCGGGGCTACCAGTTGACCTGAGCTGGACCCATATAATCAGGGCTCTTTATCTCCTCTAACCATTCCTCCAAGTGAAGTATGTGTCTTCTTGTCTCAAAGGTACAGCCTTGTGACAGTAACGTGGTGCAGAGACGATATAGTAGCTGGTGCTGAAAGTGAATGGATCCAAATAAAGCCTCTGGATAAACTTTTAATTTTGACATATGTATGGAGATCTGCTTATCCTGTTGCTGCCTCAGACCAACCTCATAAATTCTCTTGCTAATTCTTGTTCCCTTAAGCCAATATGGACTAATCCGGCTCTCCTGACTGTGAGAAAGCAGGTAGTCAGATTTCCATTGGGAAGTTTCTGAGTTTTGAGGCAACAATGGTCTCACTATGGCCTGTTTATATTTTGTCTTTTCAATTGTGTGGGTGATACACACAAAATGAGAGTGATGGTTCATAGAGTTGATGCACCTGCTTAAGGGAATAGAGAGAAACGGTATGGGTTGGTGACTTCACCAACTTTTCTGGAGTTTTGAACTCAAGTAAAGCGAGGAGTGAGAACTTTAATCTGGGCTTTGCAATTCTGTTTGGGGCTCAGTTATGGTCATAGATTTGGGGGATTATATTTAGTCTGGAGAGTTGGTTAGCACATCTTTTTCCCCCCTCTTACTGTGCCTGCATGTTCTTACAAAGCAGTTTCCCTTTCATCTGATATCAGTCTCAGAACAGCTGGAGAACAGTGACAAAACTTCCTTGTTCAAAAATTGATGTTTTTTGTGATTATTTTCTGGTCTTCTCTTTTGCTAGCTCCCAGCTATAAGTTTTTTTTGATGTCAACATCTACTTCTGGTCTGATTCTATCTCTCATTCCCTTAATCATGCCTGAAAAGTTTGGAATTCAGCACAGTGCCAGTTCTTCACACTTCTTCCCTTTATTCGTTTTGCCAAAAACATTTATTTGCATGTGGTGGGGGCAAATTGTACAAAATTTTGTTTATTGATAATTATACTCCTTTGGAAAGTACAAAACAGATATAAAAGTAATAAATTGTTACCGTCTTGTCCCATAATAAAAACTAAGGTTGTTGCTTTCTAGTAGTAGGTCTCATTGCTTTGGGTCAGGTGATTAAGGAAGATTTTTTGGAAACCTTTATTGAGGCGTGGGAATTCTGGTGTCATTCGGTGTGGAGCCAGAGTCACTCTGGGGGGGAGACCACCTCTGCCTCTCTTCACTCCACCATTCTCCCTCGGTCTCCCATAAGCTTACTTGATATCACCCTCACGACCCCACTCCACGCTGTCTCTGCCCGCCAATGACTGCGGGACTAATTCACTGGTCCCTGGACATCAAATTCACATGGCCCACCCACCAGATCGTCACTTCTTCAGACCCTGCAAGTTTGAGGTTTTCTTTCCTGATTGACTACACTGGTGATACACCATTAATACAATTACAAAGATTTCTTTTTGTCTCCCTCTGTTCCAGCACTGATCCCTCCACCAGTCCCATTTCCCACCACCAATGTCCCCGATTCCCTCTCCCTCCGAGGCAGGCACTTCTCTCTCTTCTCTCTTTCTCTTGTTGCTCTCTCTCTATTCCTTTTCCACCTTATCCTTGCTTGTCATCTCTTCTCTTATATCTTTCATTTTGTCCTTTCCCTTCTCTGTCTACCTAACCACTGTGTCCCACACTTGTGGTATTCCACCCCCCCCCGTTCCTTGTATTGGTTCTCTTTTTTTTATCCTGCAAATAATTTTTTATCTGTCTTTTTCCCTCTCATTCCACTCAGCATGTTCCTCTTCATGTTCATCCATTTATAGGCAATTTTTTTTGCTTTCTCTGACAGCTGCATAGTATTCCATTGTGTAGATGTACCATAATTTCTTTATCCAGTCATCTGTTCTCAGGCACTTTGGTTGTTTCCAGATTCTGGCTATTGTGAATAGTGCTGTTATAAACATAAAAGTGCAGGTGGTGTTTCTGTGCACAGCTATTTTTTAATAAGTTCTTCTTTAACTTGAGAAGGAAATGTGAAGACAGAAGAGAGAACATTTGTTTGCTAATTGACCAAAGGCTTACAATTGACTCTTTAGAATCTAGGATGTATGTGACTTCTGTAACTCTTGCAACCTTTCCTCAGAGATATTAGGTTATTGTTTATTTTTATTTTATGGTGTTGTGTGTTTCAAGAGAGCATATGGTGTTCAAGTACTTGTCTTTATATATTCAATGGAGAAAGAGTGAGTGGCAGAGGGAAAAACAGGGCATGAGTGTAGAACACAACAGACGCTATTAGGACTGCTTCCCATCACCCATCACCACACCCCCTCCTTCACACAGTACTCTTCCACCCTTTCTCCTGAGAAATGTTTTTACTCCACATGGGTGGTGGGGTTGGTGCTTGTATATTATTTATCTAATATGCAGCTATCAATACTTTTGTAAAAAATGATTCTTTAATGATTTTTTAGAAAAGTAAGCAATATTCTTTATTCCAACTCAACCATGGACTTTGATTAAAGCCACCATCCCCTTTGCTTTCCTTCCTCACCTTCCCAATGTGACAAAGACTCTTCAGCAAAGTTGATGACCTCAGTCTGGACAATTGACCTAAACTGGGATAAGTGGAAAAAAAATCACAGTTTTCTAGAGGAGTTGGAGGTAGCGAAATTACACCTATCTTCTTTAAAACAAAACTTCTACAGATGTGCAGGGATTGGTTTTAAGATCTGTTTTAATTATGTTCTTTGTGATGGCATCCCATAAGAAGGAATGGACCAGACACAACCACACAAAGCAAACGTAAGTGAGGGTCTAGTGCTATTTTATCTCTGGTGCTGCTAATTATCAAAACTGGAGGGTAGAGCTTATTCTTCCCTTGATTACCCAAATTCTTATGCATATTTATTTTCTAGTTTAAGCAGATTTTGGTGGAAGAAGCTCTGACAAATATAAAGTGCAGGTTAGAATTGATCATATTGCATTTAAATCCATAATTTTCTATGTTAAAAATTGTGGCCATATCCCTCCAAAAATAGCGTCCAAAACATAAATACCTAAGAATCAGCTAACAATAGAAGCACTTGGACTACTCCTGGAAGTCACAAGAGCCATTTGGGGTTCTAAGGATCAAATCTGGGTCAGCTGCATGCAAAGCAAGTTCCTACGCACTGAACTATCTCTCCAATCCTCTAATAAAATTTTTATGGAATTATAAGACTCCTAAATAGCTAAAGCAATTCTTAGAAAAAGAAAACATGAGAAGTATTGCATTCTCCAATTTAGAATTTTACTACAAAGCTAAAATGATCAAAACTACATTGCACTGTAATAAAGATAAATTGACAGACCAATGGAATAGAAGACAGAGTGCTTCACCCCCAACTTTATCTATAGCAAATAAGCTAAGAGAAGGAAAGAAAGAAGAGAAAGGAAAATAAGAATAAAAGTAAACAAATGGTGTTGGGAAAACTGGGTAGCCACATATAAGAAAACTAAATTTGAATCATAACTCACACCGTTCACAAAAGCAAATTAAAATGGGGTTGAAGACATTGTGATTAATCCAGAATCCACTGAAGAAAAAGAAGAGGAGGAGCTCTCCAGGAATTGAACTTCAGAGATGTGCTCAACAAAAAACAAAGACTCAAAGACAAAAATAAACAAATTGGACTGCATAAAATCAAAGGCTTCAGCACAGTGAAATAAATGCAAGCTAAAATAAAAGTCTGTTGAATGGGGGAAAATATTTGCACCCACTTCTGAATGAGGGACATATTTGCACTCAAAACATCAGATAAAGAGTTAATATCCAAGACATATAAAACACTCATAAAGCTCAACAGTAAAGAATCCAACACCACCCACCGAAATGGAAAGAAAGAAATGAACAGGCAGTTCCCAAGAGAAGACATAGAAATAGTCAACAGGCCAATGAATAGAGCTCATAATTACATATGATTTAGGAAATTCAAGTCAAACATTGAGATATATTAGTGAGAATGCATATATCAAAAAGTCTGAAAATAGCCAGTGTTTGAAGGATTGTGGTCTGTGGAGAGGAAGAAACTCCCATTCATTGTTGGTAGAAATTATAGTATATAGTTCAACCTCTATGGAAAGCAATATAGTTATTTCTTGAAAAAGTAAGTATAGAACTCCCATATGACCCAGTGATGCCAATTCTTAGTATTTACCCCCAAAACACACACAAAAACATTAACTTGAAAGAAAATATACACACCTATGTTCATTGCAGCACTTAGTATGGTAGCCAAGATATGGAAAAAACCCAAATGCCAACTATGCAGGAATAGATCAAGAAGTTATGGTATATATGGACATTGCAATAATACCCAGCTGTAAGAAAGGACAAAAGCATGTAACTTGACACTCCCTAGATGACTGAGTAAAGTCATTCAGAAGGAAAGGGATAGATACTGAATAATATCTCTCATATGTGGGACCAAATAACACACCATAAAGGAACAACAAATGGCCAAAGATCATGGAGCTGAAGACATGGTCCATAGAGCTGAGGTTATAATGGGGGAGGTGCAGAACAGGAAGGGTCTTTTGAACCTTCGTTGAGAAGTAGATACTCTGGTAGTGGATGTGATGCTGAAATGATAAATGTATTAAACTATCATGAACAGCATTGAAGATCACAATGCCTCAATGAAGATTTTTAAAAAAAATTGTAGCCACCAAGAGGGTATTTCAAGTACCTGAGATCAGTGCTTCTCCAAGTTAAACATCCATGCAATCACTAGGTGATCTTGTGAAAATGCAGATTCTATTTCAGTAGGTTAGAGGACCTAAGAGTCTATGTTTCGTGTGAGCTTCTAAAAGGATGCTGCAAGTTACACACAAATTAAGATCTAGCCAGTGTATGTAAAGCATCTAGCACTCTTGGCTGGTAATAGGGCCAACTATTAAATACAAACTGAGTGAAAATGCTCAGTTCCACACTGACCTATTGAGGTCAGATAATTATGATGTTGTCAGTTGGGAGAATAATACAAGGTCTTATTAGGTTAACTCATCAGAACTTTTATTTTAACATTTGAAAATGTGAATGATGCGTGAGACATCCTTGGACAAATTGAGACTTGTTCTTTGGTGATTTCACAGCTCAATGGTAAACAGGATCACTGCTGGTACCATGTAGTATGGGGTTGGAAACTTGCTCTGTTCCTTCCCAACTCAGTGTCCTAGGAAAGTCCTAAATCTTCCATTCATATGTAATGGATTCTTTTTATGGTCAAATATGCAGATGCAAATTTTTCTTTGTTTCTCCAAGAAGTAAGCATAGCTATTCAGACTCCTGAATAGAATAGTTTCTCCTGAATAGAAAATTCAATTTTACCAAACCTTGTTAAATTCAGGTTCATTCCCTTAGCCTTTTTTTTGAGGATGAATTGATTCATTTTAAAATTCCTACACCTTATTTATTCCTTTCTCTCAGGGGACATCTTGGTCAGTTCTGAAGGATACACGGATAGTCCAGACATTGCTGTGAGGTGGGCTTTAGTGCCTCATCCTTGATAATAATTTTCTTTGCGTTTTCTCATTTTTCTTTTGATGTCTGATGTCTGATATTTATTCCTTGTAACCCTTATCCCATGTCCTTTTTTTTTTGCTGCTAAATTATCTATATATTGAGATCTCTGTAAATACATATACATACATGCATACAATCTTGGTCTAAATGAAGTATGACCTTTTGTGGTTTGGGTCTCCAGATCTTTGTGGACCAATTTATAATCTTCCTGCTCACTGGAATATTTT
>JAJIBD010026301.1:0-59958 GCA_021461705.1 Cryptotis parvus
AATTATATGCCATTCACAATATATATATACCATCATTCTGTGAAGATGAGCAGAGAAGGAATAGAACAACCCACACCATATTCCCTTCCAGGGGATGAACAACAAGGACTAAATCCACCAAGGAAAGAATACTAGAAAACCAATAGGAGAACATGTAGAAGCCCACCAAATTCAATGAGCAAACACAATGTCACTACAGAAACAATAAATCTACCAGCTCAGTAAATCCTCAGATAGAAGCTTCAGTGACATGATGAAGAGGATTTTAGTGAACTCAAAGGAATGGCGGCACAGGGAGTCAGCAAAGCACAAGAAAATATAAGAATTGAATGAGAAAATACTGCAATTGCAAATGAACAGTATGGCAGGTTAGTAATAAAACTCCATATAAATGCCGAATAACAAAATAGCAGCAGCTGAACAGAGGTCAAGAGCTCCAAGATGAGAAGGAAGCCACTGGAAAACAGAAGGAAGAAAATAGTCCCAAAAAAGAAATGAACAGCAGACCATACAATCTCCAGAGTCCATGAAGTACAGGCAAATTTCATGAAGAAACAATAGTCAAATAAAACATCAATAATAATGTCCTACAGTTGAGGAATGCAAGCACCGAGATTTAAGAGACCTGAAGGGTGCCAGTGAAAACAGACTCAAGTAGGAAAACTCTAAGACATATTGTCCTCAAAATGACAATATCCAAAGATAAAAACAAGAAATTTAAAAGCAGCAGGATCAAAAAGGAACTTACAAAAGGGAAGTCCCAAAAGTTTAACAGCAGATCTATCAAAAGAGACTACAATCCAGAAGAGAAGGGAGGAATTTAATGCAAAAACTCAAAGAAATGAACATCTCACCAAGAATATTCTGTCCAGCTAGATGATAATTCAGATTTGAATAAATGATAAAGAGCTTAATGGACAGGCAACAGTGTAGGGAATTAAAAGTCTTAAAGTCTTGAAACCAGTTTTGCATCAAGCATTGAAAGAACTTTTCGGGGCCTAAGAGATAGTACAGCAGGTGGGATGCTGGCTTTGCACGTGACTGGCCTCAGTTTGATTTTTTCCCCACCATATGGTCCCCCTAAATACTTCCATAAGTGATCCCTGAGCACAAGGTCAAGAATAAGCCCTGTGTGTCTCGGGTGTGGCATAAAAATGAAAACAAAAACAAAATAACTTCTATAAATGACAAAATTCCCCATATGTGGCATTATGGCACCCACTAATGGTACCCACTAATGGTATTATTGAACACAACTAGACTAAGAAGGAAGGGGCTGGAGTGATAGTATAGCAGGTAAGGTGCCTGTCTTACAATGAGGCCAACCAGGTTCAAGCCCCAGCATCATGGGCCCTGTAGATCTACCAGGAGCTGTCCCTGACTACAGAGCCAGGAGAAAGCCTTGCACACCACTGGTTGTGGCCAAAATGGAAAAATGAAAAATAAGATATGTACAGCGTAGTAAAATTTTTTATACATTTTCAATAATGAATTAACATATTTAGATATTCTATGTCTCGTTAGTATTTTTAATATTCAGGATTTTTTTTTTTTGCTTTATGGGTCACACCCAGGAATGCTCAGGGGTTACTCCTGTCTCTATACTCAGAAATTGCTCCTGGATTGTACTTGGGGGACCATATAGGATGCTAGGGAGAGAACCCTAGGTGGGCCACACGCGAAGGCAAACACCCTACCTGCTGTTCTATAGCTCCAGTCCCAGTATTCAGGATTTTATGCTTGACTTTGTATTGCAAGCACTTAAGAATTATCTACAATATAACATTTTCTGATACAAAACCAATATTCCCTTTCTTATGTGAAAACATAATACTTCTGTAGGCCTATTCCTATTTTACCATTTAAATTTTCTTCACTGTGGTCACTATTACTAAATTTTATATTTATGCGTTTCCTAGCCGATACAAACTAAAATATATTAGCAAAGATTTTTTAAAAGTTTTATTTACGATAAGGAAAGCATGATGATTACCACATTAATATCCAAGTACAAAACAAAATTCAACACAACATATTGTGTTGCAGATATCAGAATTTAAAACTTCCCTTCACATGTCTTCCCATTAATCATTGATTTGCTTGAGGTGCAAGTAACGTCTCCATTCATTGGGAATGAGGTCCATTATTGTTACTGGATTTTTTTTTTTTTTTTTTTTTGCTTTTTTGGATCACACCTGGCAATTCTCAGGGGTTTCTCCTGGCTCTGCACTCAGGAATTACTCCTGGCTGTGCTCGAGGGATCATATGGGATGCTGGGGGATCGAACCCGGGCCGGCATGGGCTGGCCACGTGCAAGGCAAACGCCCCTACCTGCTGAGCTATCGCCTCCAGCCCCTTGTTACTGTTTTTGGCATATTGAATATACCACAGGTAGCTTGACAGGCTCTGCCTTGGCTCTGGGCTCATCCCAGGGGGCCCAGTCTTTTCTATGTCAGACCACCAACCACCCAGGGCCCATGGGGCAGAGCCCTGTGTGTATCCTGTCTGCCACCTGCCAACGCAGCTGGGCACCACAGCCACACCTGAAACACCTCAAGGGGCAGGTGGCTAAGTAACTTTGTAAATGAGAATATAGTCTAATATAGTTTTAAATGACTTAAATTTCTTTATTTGCATAGGTTAAAAATACATAGCTATTAATAATAAAAAATTGACCTCTACTTATTTTCTTTTTTTTTAATTAAACATTTTATTATACCACCATGAGATATACAATTACAACGTTGTTCATGTTTGGAGGTTTCGGTCACATAGTGTTCCAGCACCCGCCCTCCACCAGTGCCCATTTCCCACCACCAATGTCCCCAATTCCCTCCTCCTCCCATAACCTGCCTAAATGGCAGGTTCTATATCTCTTCTACTGATTTTCTGATAATTCCATTTACCATTCTTTCAAATTTTGTTTAAGCAAGTAATATGAAATAATTCTGCCAACAAGGAAGGCTGGGGGTGGGAAGGAATCTGGGATCACTGGTGGAAGAAGAGATACATTGATGGCAAATTTATGTTGGAACATTTGTGCCTGAAAGAACTCTGTTGGGAACAACTTTGTAGATCACACTATATAATTAAAATAAAACAAAATTTAAATTTTGTTTTAAATTAATTTAAACACTTTTCATTTTATTTAAAAAGAAAGTTTACCATAAAAGTATGGATTGCATAAAAAATTAAACTGACTTAAGCATCATTTTGAAATATGTTTTTTTTTTGTGCTGGTTGGAATAAGTTACTGAAAGGAATCAGGGTCAGCAGAATGTAGCTTTTAGGACATCCAGAGGTAGATGACATTTTATATGAAGTGATAATCCTAGACATACACATATATGCAGTCATAAACAAAATATTAAGTAGGAAAGTACATTACTAATTTTAATATACCCCATTTAAAGCCTTGAATGCACTACTTTTCAGATTCCAATTATATAGACTCTATGTTAATATTAATACAGTCACATAAATAATGTGTGTAAAAGCTCTGTTAAACTGCAAAATATTTTATCATTGTTAGTTATTAGACCTCGTAACCCTACCCTGTAAGATGGAAGTACAATATATTGACATATTACACAGCGATTCAGATATCAGCCTTCTGACAATGCTTTACTAAAAGTACACCTTCCTTCTTTGCTTCCACCCAAATAATAATTATCCATTTCCTACAATCTCACCAAATGTTCTTACTCCATCTGGAATAACCAATGTTTGTCACAAGCTATAGGTATTAGACTTACTATGCTTACTCTTTACAAATAAGATATGGATAGCCTAGGAGGCACGTTCAACCCGACTCACCCTTGTGGAAGTTCCCCCTGGACTAAAAGATTCCACCCAGTAGGTCTTTTAGAAACTTCTTTCAGTTATTTCATTAAAATTTTGTTGTTCAACTCAGTTATACTTTAATTATGGTACTATTTATTTTCTGACCCTTAAGGTAAGATAATTAGGTAGTCTACTCTTGCCACCTATAAAAAATTGGGGGTTATCCACCCAAGGCACCGCGCAAAATTTATTTTGTGCCTCGCTTTCAGCTACATAGGAAAGTCCCTCCCTGCAGCTCCCAAGGTGATGCTTTCTCTCCATGCTGTCTGAGGTAAGTGGCAAGCAGTACTTTTCCCTAGTGAGAAGGAAGTCAATAGGCTGTATTTTACTGTGACAACTGGGCCATTTGACTTGAGTCTTATTATACTTGATGGCTACCTTTAGGGAATGTCTCTTTCAATTGTTTATTTTCCAAGTCTCCTGTCAGTTCCAACTACAGAAAACAAAAGGAAAGCCCAAATTTTACTAATGTACATACACAATATGAAAAGTACTTTACCCATGAGACCAAGAAGATATTTTTGTATAATAAAATATTAGCTATTTACTGAGTACCAATAAAGAGAATGAACATAATGTAAGAATGTATAAACTTTTATAGTCCATTCACAGATACTATAGTTGAGAAATAAAAAAGTACACATAAAATTGAAAATACATGAATTATTTAGAAGACAAAAAATGCAAAAATAATTACAATCTAAACCTGGCCTTAGTAATAGGCATTTGTTTAAGGAAAACAACTTATACTTGTCAAGTTGCTTAAGTAAGATTTTCAATGGGGGAACTATTGGAATTTCATTAAAGCAGTCTTTATCACATAGGACTTTTGCAAGCATTAACAGAGAATTCCTGATCCCTGGACAATGTCATTATGATAACCAAAATTTCTCAAATTTCCAAATTTCTCTCTTGGGTTCACTTGGTTGCTTGATCCCTGGTGAATTCACTGTTGTCAATCATGACTATGATATGCAAGAGTGATAACTTCACAATTCAGGAGCTTAATGCAACACATATTCACTTCTGCATGACCCTACATTGTCCAAGGCAAATCAAAAGTATGCTGCTTATTACAACGACTAGAGATCAAGGCCAATGAGTGTCCACCACAGATTGTATATCGGCCGCCACTATGGCTTTGGGACCATAAAGTGGTGAGTTGAGAGAAGGGAGAGTAGAACATGGGCAGTTAAGCTGCAGATATCAGAGTGAGTTAGGGAAGTGCATTTACTGAATGTGAAGGGTGTGCCTTGAGATGAAAAACCTATATCCTTTGGTCCCACATAAGCAGTTTCCATGAGGAAAAAAATAAAACAGAATTAAATAAGGAAACCCGCCAAGAAACCACTTAAGTAGGAAACACACTGAGATTTTGCAGGGATAAAAGAGCTTTGAGTTTAAACACAATTTAAATTCACTGGAGACAAAAAAGGTTACATGAACTCACAAGAGATTCATGTAATTACAGGAATATTCCCCTCTGGCCTGGAACTCAGTGGATGTGACTGTCCTGAGAGAGACCAAGTCCTAACTGCTACAATAGGCACAGGGACATCATACAAGGGTTAGAGCACTTGCTTTTGCATGTGGCTGACTCAAGTTAGATCCCTGGCACCAAACAGGATCCTCACACACAAAGGAGTGACCCCTGAGCACAGGTCAAGAGTGTCCCCTTAGCACTGCCAGGTGTGGCCCTAACCTCACCGGTCCCCCAAGTAAACAAGGGTGCTGAAAGACAGACCAGTAACTAGTTTCCCTTAAACTTTTAATGACTAAAAAAGTTGTTCTGGTAGAGGAACAGTTTTTTCTTGAGAAGGTTCTAAAAAGAATTTTTAATTAAGATGGAAGATATATGAAAGAAAAAGGGGAGAAATAACATAGATCATAGTTACTATCACTATCACTATCTTCCCGTTAATCATCTATTTGCTAGAGCGGGCACCAGTAATATCTCCATATGTCCTGTCTCATGCTAGTAGAACCCAAAGGCATCTGCTTGCTCCAGGAACATAAAGAGCCTCAAACCATTATATTAGGTCATGGGAATGACCTATTAACAACAAAGAGCAAACCACCCTACCAGGAACACTCTCAGAAAAGCAGAACTTGTTAATGTTTGGGGAAAAAACTGAGACTCAGCATAAGAAATAATAATCTGATATGATCTTAAACACAAAAATATTATATTTATGTAAACTGATACATAAAATATATTATTAAACCTTATAGAAAAGATTATATTAAATACAATATTATATTTATATAATCTTAAATATTTATGAATAAATCTACAATTTGCTTTCATAGGGCATTGCC
Source organism: Cryptotis parvus (assembly GCA_021461705.1). Classification (NCBI taxonomy): domain Eukaryota; kingdom Metazoa; phylum Chordata; class Mammalia; order Eulipotyphla; family Soricidae; genus Cryptotis; species Cryptotis parvus. The sequence continues at coordinate 6,163 of JAJIBD010026301.1, forward strand.
TATTTCCTTGCTTTGCTTCCTTATATACAATATATGAGTGAGAACATTCACTATTTTAGACACAGTATTTAAAGATTCAGATAAGTCAATTAAGCAATAGGCTATTGGGAGATGTTTCTAAGAAAATATTGTTAGAGGGTGATATAGATAAGAAAATGCGATATAAGTAAGGATCAATTTTATTTTATCGATAATAAAATTCTATAAAATCTCTGTTTTGTTTGCCCTATTTATACATATTAAAATGTATGCTTTTTTGTTGTATAGTGTTATATAGTGCATAGTTCTATTTAAGAGTACTCCATGAATTATACTTAGTCTTTAATGATTAGTGAATGGACGTAATGCCATATTGCCTATATTTGATTATCATTCAAATAATATATATCTCTAATGTCAAATTTCTATCAAATGTCTCCCTACCCCTAGTTTTTGGGCAATATAGTTTGGTTATAAAGATTGAAACATTAATATTTATATCCCTTTACCTACTTTCAACACTCAAGTTCTTGTCTAGAGTGACCACTTCTAATCATTACTGTCATATTGGTCCCTTCTCTATGCTAACTAAAAAAGACATTATTAAATGCTACAGGAGAACAAAACATAAGATATGAACAAAAAAAAAAGCATTTCATATCCTCGGATATGAAGACTCAAATCAGAAAAATGTCAATTCCCGTAAACAAGCTTGCAATTTTAATAAAAGTCTAATGAATATGTCAACATCATTTTGTCAGAATAATCAAATTGAGTCAAAATTTCAAATGGAAAAAAATAAACAAAAATAGCCAAGAATAGTTTGAAGCAAAGCAGAAAAATAATATGCAGGAACAAGTTTTAAAATGCAATACATTAGAAATCCTGTGACTAAAATGTGCGATATTGACACATGAATAAAGAGACAAATAAAATAATAAAATATGTTCAGGAACAGACACATATGACATTTGAAATAAGTGGCACAAAGGCAGAAAATTTAATAAATAAATTTCAGAGAAACAGACAACAGAAAAGAAAAAGAAAACCTTACTTCGTTCTTAACAATAAATTATAGGACAAATTCCAAACATTTTCATGGGAATGCAGGGAAGTGCAGGTGAATTGGAGACCAACTCTGCAGTGTTCAGGGCTTACTCGGGCTATGTGCTCGTACATACACATGGCTAATTTATGATAAAGATGCCAACAGAATAACATAGGAAAACAAAATCTCTTCAATTAATGCTGCTCAAAAAAACTGTGTAGGCAGACACAAAAGAATAGAACTAGATCAGGAACTCATGCCTGCACAAATGTAACTTATAATAACTAAATGCTTGAAGGTTGGACCGCAAAACCATAAAATCGATTGAAAAGGCAATCATTTTATGATATTGACTTCTTGCTATATTCAGAGATTAAGCTAGGGGAAACAAAAATAATTATAGTACATCAAACTATAAATTTTATGTATAAGGAAAATATTATTAAAATACAAAGTCATCCTCATGAAGGAAAATATATTCATATACCATTTATCAAAAAGAATATCAACATAAGGAACTTGAAAATCTTAACAATAAAAACCCATTATAAAATGGGGAGCACTCAAGAGCTATTTCACCAAAACAGGTAGACAGCAGCAACAGTTAGATGAAAAGATTCTCAGTATTAGGTACTATCAGGAAATGCAAATAAAATGGCAGTGAATTCCCATTATATCACAATGAACTGGAGGTATCAGGAAAAGGGAACTCAGTGGTTATTGGGAAATTCTGTGAAAGCAACTTTTTGTTTTGTTTATGAGCCACACCTGGCAATGATGATGGCTTTCTCCCTTGCTCTAGAGACAGTGATGACTATTGAAGGGAACCATACTCGGTGCCAGGCATCCTCAAGCATCATTGACTGCATACAAGATGAAAGTCCTAACTACTCTACTATCTCTGCAGCCCAGAAAGACACTTCTAATATATTCCTTTACAATATTCATAATTTATAATGAAATAAAAAAATGCAATACGATCCCTGATTCTTAAAATCTAAAATTAACTTAGAAATGACTAAAAATAAAATGGAGACCATAAGATAAAGTTATCTATCAGCCTTTTCCTCCTATTTCTATTCCCTCGAGTGCACATGACTTCCACCAATTAGTTATGCTTATATGTATTGACTTTTTAATTTAATATTTTTATTACACCACCGTGAGATATATGTATTGACTTTTAACCTTATAGTTGACCAACTGTCTTATTTATATCAATAACTACATTCAAATTTTATTTTCTAATAAAAGTCAAATACATGCATTTCAACACATGCTATCAGCTTTAACAGAAACATGTGCTATGCATAATTCTATAATTCTACTGGAATCACTGTGGAATTTTGTGGCAATATTACAATAATGAAAGAGACACTTTATGTGAAACATCAGAAAACAAAGACTAAAGAAGGTATATTTAAAAGCAGTGGTTATAAAAAATACTGTCTGCTGTTTGGAAAATGTATTATAATTTATTTCATTAGCACTTGGAAAACTAAAGATCTCTCCTATCAGCTTAACTGTGACAGCATTCTGAAGAAAGTTAGCTTTCAAATATAAGATGAACAAAGTCACATGTGCAAACACTATAATATCTACGGAGAAGAACACGTTCATATATTTCACCTTTTTTTTTTTTTTCTTTTTGGGTCACACCCGGCAATGCTCAGGGGTTTCTACTGGCTCTGCACTCAGAAATTACTCCTGGCGGTGCTTGGGGGACCATATGGGGTGCCGAGGATCAAACGGGGCCGGCAAGTGCCTGCCACGTGCAAGGCAAACACCCTACCCACTGGGCTATCGCCCGGCCCAACATTAGACTTTTATATATATATTATTTCATCATAACTATAATACATAATGTAGTATATTAACATAATAATTAATGGGACTGTATACATTCTATTAAATGATCAGTGTTTTTACACACATGCCCCCACACACACACACACATACAACACACACACACTTGGTAGCCACTGCCAAATGATGGTTTTTCACACAAATAAATAGAAATATGCCTTTGAGGCTGGAGAGATAGTGCAATTGGTAAGGTGCTTGCCTTGCACACGACCAATCTAGGTTCAATCCCTGGAATTCCATAGGGTCATCAGCAACACCAGGAGTAATTCCTGAGTGCACAACCAGGACTAAGCCAGTGAGCACAGCCTGGCGTGACCCCAAAACAAACACACACACAAAACCATATATCCTATATAATATTGAGTAGGAAAATGTAAGGAATCATTTCCCTACATAACATAATCATATGTTATGAACTTCCAAGTTAATTATAACTGAATTCACTTGGCATGATATGCACAATTCTGTCTAAAGAGAGCTGCCTAAAAAATTCCAGAACTTTAAGGTTAGTGAAGAAAATTAAATACTGTCTATTCCAAGACTGGGCCCTCTGGGATGAACCCAAAGCAGAGCCTGGCAAGCTACCCGTGGTGTATTCGATTGTGCTAAAATCAGTAACAATAATGGACCTCATTCCCAACGAACGGAGACATTATTGGTGGCCACTCAAGAAAAGCGATGGAGAATGAGAAGTCAAGTGACAAGTGATTCCAACACTCCTAACTTCAAGCATGAGGCAACAATGGGACAGAGATAATAAATATCGCTCTCTAAATCATATCACGCACTCAAAACATCAGTGCCAGTTATATACCCAATTTCCCCAAATTTGTCCTTCTACTATACAAAACATGAATGCACGAACATCTGGGTTTTTCCTTCAAAACCCACAGCCCCTGGCCCCTCCATCTTGCCCCTTCCGAAATAGGGGAAAAAACTACATTTCCCAGAAGCCTCCACACTGCTTCCGGCGCAAAGCGCCGACGCGCAGGCCTTCCGGCAGCAATTCTTTACGTCATTCGCTCTACAGGCTCGGAAGCCTGAGTGCCCGACTATGGGTTCCTCAGCGTCCCAGTCAGTGGAGCCGGTGAAGCTCGCTGCTCCCGCCGGACGCCGCCCTCTCCGCCCAGCCGCGCGCCCTCGCAGCCCCCGCAGCGCCCACGCCTTCAGCACCCGAACGCGCATTTCAGAGCTGCTGGAGCTGCCGCGTGCTCTCCGGGGCGGGGCTCATTGGGGCGGGCGGATACGTGTACTGGGTGGCCAGGAAGCCCATGAAGATGGGCTATGCGCCAAGTCCAGGGACTATTGCGCAGATGGTCGTCGGCATCGAGTGAGAATCGGGGTCGCCTCCTGGCAGCGGGAAGGGGAAGAGGGGGAGTCGCTGTGAAACCGCCTTGGGGAGGGTTGGCCGTGGGGGTGGCCCGCTGGGTGGGACGGGAGCACCCCAAATTCATTGCGGGGGAGGGGGCGAGGCACTGCGTCTCCCTCTGTTTCCAATCACGGTATTTTTTAAGAACACGTTCTACACTCTTTTTGTGTCTTCATGATACCGTCATAGCTATGATTAGCCCCATTTTATGGTATAACAAAAGCACGGTGAAGTAAGAAACTGCGTTCAAGGCCAGAGCTCAGAGGCAACAATTCACTTCTGCTCCTTGGTGTGTTCCTGGCACCAAAGCCAGGATGCTCTTCCCCAGATCCCAAGGAGATCGTTACTGTAAACATCGGGCCTTGATGTCAGCTTAGATTGGGCCCAAAGCCCACATTGGATACACGTGGCCAGCAGAACCACTACATTTTACATTACAGTAACACTACGTTAAGGTCAAGATAGTTTCCTGTGAATCCCAGTAAAATGGCTTTTTAAATAAGCAAATGGGGTTTTAGACTTTCATATATCTTAACTAAATTTTTTTTTGGATCAAGTTCTTTGCTGATTGGGGATATAACAAAATGTGCTCTCTCTCACTCACATACACACACACAGCACACACACACACATCCCTCCTTCCCACCCACTCCCTTTCTTTAATGCAGTTGTCATAAATGTTCTAGGAATATTAAGATGAGGGTTAAGTCAGACGACATGGACAAAAGCACCTGGTAACCGAAAGTGCAGCATGCACCCAGATATATTTGTTTTTTTCCTAGGCATTGCTTGCTGGGGTGTAGTCATCCTGACAGATCCCAAAGGAAAAGCCTTCCGCACTGTTTGAGGTGTCACCAGTGAACTTGACTCTTCTACCTGTCTCCATGGCACACAGAGCAAGCATGGAACTTATGGATGGTTCCCAGGGACATTGAGACACATGAGCTCTCTGCTTCCTGCAAGACTGAAAGGACACTTACGGATTGTCACTCATTGGCCATAGACGTTTGAGGCCTTGGGTTCCACAAGGACCAATAAATCCCTTTAGAGAAGAGAGCAGTGTGTGTTATATCTGGGGAATGAGTACATTTTAACAACAAAAAGTGGAAATAAAAAAAACAGGAAAATATCTCAAGCTTTTATAAAAAATATATAGATATATAGATTTATGTATTGGTATGTATACATATATATGTATATACATATATATGCATACATATTCCCGGCTCTGCCCCATGGGCCCTGGATGGTTGATTGTCTGACATAGAAAAAGACTGGGCTCCCTGGAATGAACCCAGAGCCATGGCAGAGCCTGGCAAGCTACCCGTGGTGTATTCGATATGCCAAAAACAGTAACAATAATGGACCTCATTGCCAACGAATGGAGACGTTACTGGTGCCCACTCGAGCAAATCGATGAACAATGGGAAGACAAGTGATTCAAGTGATATACATATATAAAGATATATAGTGTGTAAGTATGTAGGACTACTTAAAATTGTGTCCCTGTACTGCTCGCATGTCCCATGGCATTGTTAAAATCACCTCATGAGAGTTTCACAGTTATTCTGAGGTGATTTCTTTGGTGGTCATTAAACCTAAAGAGTTCAGGTTAGTTAATCCAGCCTGACTGAGCAAGTCACCAATGGAACCTAGGATTGTTTCAGAACTGGAATGGCTTCAAAGAGGCAGGGATAAATTTATAGATCAGTTAGATAATCATTAAATAATAGAACACGCAGTACCAAAACAAATTTGAAATATTTTTGTAATAAAGCTGAGTTTTCTACATACATTGAAAATATTTCTGAAGTAGATGGTTTGATTTAAAGACTCATAATTAGTTCATTTTTAAAAGAAATCTGCTTCCTACCAGTGGTTTGTAATAAACCCTGGTCTCCCTCTAAAATTGCAGCATCTTTGAGGCAGAAAGTAAGCAGACGGCTACAGAGCACTATAAATTTTGAGTAACAGGCTGAGCAAGTAACTGAAGGCTGCTTATTTAGTTTTATATTAAGTGCCTACGACTATTACGCTTCACAAATTAGAGTAAGACTTGAATATTGTGTAAGTTTTATGTTCGAAGTCCATAGTCCATGAACATCCCATAGCAGGTTACCTTCTGGAAGGCCAGTTACACATGGTGATACATTGAAATACCAATGAAGACAAGTATTTCAGCCTGAAACCACATGTTGGGGACAGCAGATAATATAGCAGTTAGCATGTGTGCATTGAATGCACCGGGCACATGTCAGGTGAAGACCCTGAGCACTGCCAGATGCGGTCTCCAGGGCATCCAGCATTGCCAGTATCCACCACCATAGGCCTGAGCATCATCATATCCTTGGTCTCTTTCATTGGACTCTACACCAGGTCAGCTGAGAACCGCTTGTTTTAAAAAAAGACAAGTGTGTGTGTGTGTGTTTATTTTTTTTTCATTTGCTTTTTTTTGGGTCACCCGGCAATGCTCATGGGTTATACCTGGCTCTGCACTCAGAAATAACTCTGGCAGTACTCAGGGGACCATATGAGATGTCTGGGGTTGAGCCCACTTACCAAGACACTGTTGTTGGCTACAGTGGAGTATCTCAAATGGAAATTTCTAAATATTTTTGAAACATTTTTGGTGTCACCTCAGTTTAGAAAAAATTACAGAGAAAACTTTCCGGTGATTAATAGCCCAAAATATGACTTGTTCTCCATCTTCAACCTCAACAACTTGTTACTTTTTTATTGTTGATGTCTTAAACTGACTTTATCTGAGTTAGGGGCATCGTGGATCAAGGGAGTTGATCTGACAACATGAAGTATATATTGCACCTAATATAAATATATGTTCAGGGCATATATACACGTGCCTCCTCATATCCAGCTTGACCTCAACTGACATTGCTTAAACTACACTGATCAAACTGACACGCCTCAAATCTTAGAAGTCAGAAATAGCACGCAATTTTGAATTGAAAACTACATTTTTCTTAATGACAGATAAATTCTTGACCTGATGATTATATTGATATTAGGAGCAGAGAGTCAACGGTGAAAGATCTATAATTTCACATAGCCGCATGTTAAGAGCATAGGGAGAAAATATGTCCTACTCTTCTAAACGCATGCCTCTTGGTCTTTGGGATAGTCAGCAACCTGTCATTCACATGTAAATGGAGTGTAGAGAAATAGCTAAAAAGGGCTAATGTTAAATGCAGCACTGCCACTGAAATTCAGTGCTCAGTCCTCTGAACTTGCCTAGGATTCTGAAATGTGGTAGCCAGGATTCTGAAGACAGTGCTCAAAGATCCCGACCCCTGCACTAGACAGCTCTAGTATTCAAGAAGGTTCTTCTGTAAAGGAATTTTGGATGGTTAGTTCCCAGATCTTTTGATCATAAAATAGGGAGATTATCCAGAAGTGCTAATTCAAGAGTCCCCTAGTTAAATTAGTACAAGAGTACTAGTTACATGAGACCTTTAAATCTTGGACCAAGGTATAAGCAGGAGAAGGATCTGATTCTAGAGAAATCCAATGCGGGCAAGAGAGGAGAAGCAAAGTTCCTATGTGGAGGTTTCCAGGGAAAATGCTGCTGACAGTCTGAAATAGAGGGGCTCAAAGGCCCGTCGGCTAAAAGGGGAACAAGGCCTTCAGTGTTGCTATGCAGGGATATGAATTCTGCCAACAACTGGCGAGCTTCTAAGAGAACCTGGTGGGAATCAACAACTACAGCTTGATCAATGCCTTGGTTACAGCCCACCGTGACTGTAAGCAGAGCAGTCATGCTGTGAAACTATAAGAATAAATTTGTGGTTTAAGTGGTTCAGTAGAAATCTGACACACTGCAACGGAAAATGAACATAAGACATCAGGAGTGGTTTGTATGGCATCACGGTAGTTGTTAAGGTCAGGCCAAATACATGTCTCCTTTTTAGGCATTCAGGAAATAGCAGAAGGGGGTGTCGTCCAGCAATTCATCTTTACAATTACTAAGTTTACAATTACTGTATTGTTCAGTTTTTGAGGGAAAAAATGTTGCTATTCGGCAAAATAGAAAAAAATATAGATAACATCAGCTTATTTTCTTTTGGGGGGGTCACACCAGCAATGCTCAGGGGTTAGTCCTGGCTCTGCACTCAGGAATTACTCTTGGCAGTGCTCAGGGGACCATATGGGATGCTGGGAAATGAACCCAGATAGGCCGTGTGCAAGGCAAATGCCCTCCCCACTGTGCTATCACTCCGGTCCCACATCAGCTTTTTTTTTTTTTTTTTTGGGCCACACCCAGCAATGCTCAGGGGTTTCTCCTGGCTCTGCACTCAGGAATTACTCCTGGCAGTGCTCGGGGGACCATATGGGATGCCGGGGATCGAACCCGGGCCGGCATGGGCCAGCCGCGTGCAAGGCAAACGCCCTACCCACTGGGCTATCGCTCAGGCCCCACCACATCAGCTTTTTTAATGTATAAAGTACTATGCTGTTTGATAAAAATTATTTATTCTTTTCAGCATCCTTATTGTACAGAAGAGCCAATTGTGTGGAAGAGCTAAGAATTTTCCCCAAAAGAATTCATGTGATGAACCATCAGTGGCCTAGCAAAGGACATTAATTGAGAGTTGGGACTTTTTGTTACTATGATCATTTTCTTAGCACCCATTCTCAGCTATCAAAATAGAAACTTAAATTCCGCTTTTCCATTTTTTCTTAGTTGTTCCTTAATTTAACTTGGCTTACTTACTTGTATCTTTTGCTTTCTAACAGTGACTGTATTACTTAAAATTCTGACATTAATTTGAATATTAATCCAGGACAATAATCTCATATGCCTCAGCATATTTCTATACTTCTGTGACTTAACTCTGATTGGCCTAGCCTTGGCCATTTCTCTGAACTTCAGATTCTTTGCCCAGCCCCAACAGTATCCTACCTGTCTGCTTTCAAACATCACAGTCCAACTGGTCTGCAGTGACGTTCCCTTCCTCCGACCTACTTCTCTCTTTTCTGTCTGTTGACAGTTGTTCCATCTCATCAGCTGACAAGGATAGCAACTATGGACTTAGTCAACACTTTCTTTTCTGTGACTGTTTACTTCTAGTACTCTGATACTTTCACTTAACTTTTTGTGTTCTTCCCTGTCCATTTCCATTAGGGTCACCTATATCTATTTCTTCTAACAGATTACTAAAATTATCCTTAAATTCATCTTGTTTCAAGGAAATGCTTCTCTGCTCTCTACACCATAGCCAGAGTCACATCAAAACCTGTCCCACCTTAAAACCCTCCTGCGTGCCTGATGCACATAAGATGAATTCCAGATTCCCTAGCAGGGCTCGGAATGGACTCAGTTTACCCTCCATCTCTATCCCTCCTTATCTCCTTCCAGTCTTGGATTCTGCTCCACGCAGTCCACGTCCCTATCCTTCCTACTGAGCCAACTCCTCTGTAAAAATCCCATTTCCTGTGCCTCAGTTCAGACTCCCCTCTCCCTACTCCATCTGGACAGTGGAATCCTACTTGACTTTTGAAGGCAAACCCAAATGTCACCTGCCTGGTGAAACTTTCCCTTAAAAGCCGTGGTGTTCCTTTGAAGGTTGTGCATATCACACCTTGTACAGACATTTGCCACGGACACAAGTTGCTCAGTGTTTATTTCTGCATGGCCCCTCACCATTTACAGAGAACTCTGCAAGAAGTTCACTTTTGTCACCTTCACGTTTACTGTACCTGGTACCAAACATGTCAGGTGTTTCACTGGTGTTTAATAAATATTTGGGAATGCGTGAATAAAGAACTAAACAAGCACATGAGGATAAAAGGAAAATACTCTGATTAACAAATTTAGTGTAGCTAGGTGGTTTGTCAGGAACAATCCCTAGCCCAGAAGCTTTTGACAACTCATTAGAAAAGTAAATCATCAGTCACTTTCCAGACCCACCAACCTACTGAATCAGAATCCCCGAGGGTGGAGCCTACCATACCAATCTATATCAAACCCTCTGGGTAATTCAGGTGAACACCAATTTTAAAAGGCTGGTGTAGATGAATGTGGCTGAGAACAGCGCGTCCCAGCTGAAACGGTTTGCAAAAAAACGGATTGAAGCCAGGTTCGAATGTCAGTTCTGCTATCAACTCCAAATAATCTGGGCAAATCTCATAACCTTTTAAGAACATAAATGTTAGCCTCAATCAAGTCAGGCTAGGTACTTTCTTAACTTCCTTTTTGCAGTGCTAAGATTATCCTATTATGAATTCACATTGGTCATCTTTGTCTCAGGGTGGACCACTCTGGTTTCAAAGGACAGAGATAACAGTGGGGAATTGAGAAAACTGGAAAGAGCACTAAGCGGTGAGCTTGTGAAGCTGCTGCTGGTCACACACTGCTCCTGCAAATTCACTCACCTGCACCTTGAAGCCGCACATGCTTGACGCTTTGCAGGAACTGAACAACCCCTCACCCTAATTAGTGCACCTGGCCGAGCAAACAATTCTGCAGGGGAAGAAAGGATTCTTCTGACTCCTTCTCCATCAGATCGTGGCTTAAGCATAAAATGTGATTATCCTCCTCTAACCTGCACCTGCCCAGGCATTCAAAAGAAATGTGGGGGAAAAGGGGAAGAAAGAACTGGGTTTGGTGGTGGTGTTTGTATGGAAGAGGTATAGACACTTGGGGAGGAGGAGAGTGATGTGTATACACACACACACACACACACACACGTGCATGCATACATGTACCAAGTACCCAAGCAGGAAATCCCTTCTTCCACTTCTCCCTGCATAATACTGGTTAAGTCACAGCAAAGATGCCGCCAGTAGGTGCGCCAAACTGACCAATAAAACAACACATTTTATCCAATGCCAAATACTTCCACATAACATACATGGGTATATTTCCAAAGGTGATTTCTTACGTATGAAGCATAGTGGACATAACAAGCCATCTCTGCAATGACTAGCTACAGGAGTGGCGATTAAGGCAGCAAGCAGGATGTCACTTAAAACTCAAAGCTATCTTTGCTTGATAAAAAAGAAAGTTCTGTTCATATTCATATTCTGTTACCAAAGAGGTTTCCAATAACTAGAAGAAATTGGGTTTTCATATTCTTCACTGTAATTCCTTAACGGGACCTCATATAACTCTTATTAGTACTGAATCCTAATCGTCATATTCCAGGCACTCTGGTAAGTGTGTGGAGAATATTGCAGAGTCCCTGTTCCAAAGGGTCAGGTGTCTAGTAGGAAAGACAGACGCCTAAAAGGTGTCTGTGCTATCAGGATTATGTACTGGATACATAGGAGCAAGGGAAAAGATGTTATTGTAGATGCTTTTTTTAATCAGACACAGAAATCAAATCTTATCCAAATAGAGCCTGGGCATCAGTGGCACAGACTTGATTTCTGTGCAACCCACCACAAAGCTGAATAAAGCAGACATACATCAAGAGTATGGGTTACCAAGACCCAGAGCCCGTCATGTCAACAGAGACTCTAGGAGGGAATCTCAGTGTTCCTTGACTTGGGGCTGCTCTAAGCAACACGCTGTGCAGCCATGCAGAACTGTGTGACAGAGAAGTGCAAAATGCCTGTCAAAATGCTTGACAAGTGAAAGACAGGCAAATTGGGGGGGATGCTTGCTCTCTTTCCTCACCAGCCTGTGAACACCTGTTACTAGAGGAGCAAGCTGAGAAATGTTTAGTGCATGCTGGCAGCACCCGCCGAACCGGCTCCACCTCCTGATTCAGTGAAAACTTGATCCTTTCTCTGTTCTTCTGCTGCACAGACCCACTTCAGTTTGCGTGCTGTGGAGTTCTCGGACGCCAGGAAAGGGAAATAAACTCCTTGAAGAGGCTCTGCCTTTGCTGAATATGAAGAGGCTGAGCATTCTGGCAGCATTCTTGATCAGATGAGCAAAACCACCCTAATTCCATGTGGAGAGAGCATTTCAACTGACATCAACAGTCAGATGGAACATTTCACCCCAGTGAACGCTGGTGACACTTTTTGCTTGTTTATAAATTTTGTTCTACAGTACCCTAGGGAGTGAGAACAGAATTCTCATTTACAGAGAAATGTGGTTGCTTCTGGTGGGTCAGGAACCGTAGTCACCAAGAAACAGAGTTGATCAAGGGAGCTCTGGTCTTCTAGAACCTTTTCAGAAGTTCTCAAGGAAGTCAGGAAGGTGAGCCCATTGTAATGCAGTTTTTTCCCTAAGAATCAGTTCAGATTGCAGCTTTCCCCAAACAGAAACTCACGGTCTCCCTTGGGGGTGGGTGTGGTGCATTGACTGCTCCCAGAACAGGAGGAGAGGGTCCAAGGGATTGTGATATTATCACATCAACCTCTTTTCCTAAGATTCACAAAAAGCAAGTATTTTCCAACCACCCTGAGAACATATATAAGATTAGTTTATCTTGACTTTCAAGTTCTTACATGATTAAACTCTGGACATTTTTGTGATATAATATTATTCACATGCCTTTTTTGCTCACTGAGTTCCAATTACACATTTTGAAAATTACTATATGTGTTAAAATATGTTAAAATATATAAATGACCACTGTATCACTGTCTTCCCGCTCATCATTGATTTTCTCGAGTGGGCACCAGTAACATCTCCATATGTCCTGTCTCATGCTAGTAGAGCCTAAGGGCATCTGCTTGTTCCAGGAACATAAAGAGCTTCAAACCATTCCATCAGGTCATGACCATATTAAAATATATATTATATTATGACATTGTATTATTTATATAATACTGTTATATTTATTATATAATATATGCAAGTACATACCTAATTATTATATGTATTGCAATTATTGATATAACATCATCACATGTACTATTCCCTCTACCTGGAACTCCACACCAAAGACAGTCCCAGAACATGTGTATAGTCAGAAGTCAGGTGTCAGCTCAAACTCCCTCAGAGTGTGTTTGATCATATCAAGAAAAGCTCTACATTTAGATCCTATTCTTCAGGTTGTGTACCTGTGTTTGGAGCACTCATCACAGTCTGACATTCTGCTCAACTTATACCTATACTTCTTTGCTTGTGAATTGAATGTGTCATGAGAATAAATGTGTAGTTACATCTACCATTTGATTGTCAGTACTAGAACAGTACCTTATATTCAGTAGGTCTTAATATTTTTCCATGAGCTTATAAAATATACATTCTGAGGCTGGAGCAATAGTACAGGGACTAGGGCATTTGACTTGCATGCGCCAATCTGGGTTCAATCCCTGGCACCATATATTGCCCCCCAAGTCTGCCAGGAGTGATCCCTGAGTACATATCCAAGAGTAAGCCCTGAGCACAGCCAGGTGTGATCCAAAACAAAAGAAAATATATTATAGAGCCTGTGTGTTTTGTATCCCATAATATAAAGCTTTTATTAGATGATCCATATGACTCCTACTAGCTTTAAAAGCTCATGATTCTTGCTATAGATTTTGGTTTACAATTTTGGCATATATATGGTCTATTCAAATTTAGGGAGGATTACAACCACCAAGGCTGTACACACTTAGACACTTCTATTCAGGTATAAGTAAAGTCAGTAATTTTTCTCCCCCATTATATTTGTACACTAAAAGAAACTATGGAAGAAGCCAATAGCATAAAATACAATGAGAGGCAAAAGAAAAGACTCAGAGGCAAAAGTTTCTGCCTTGCAAGTACTAAACTCAGAGTTTGAACAAATTGTCATACAGTTGTCCAGAGGTGCCTCATTTTATGAAACTCTAGTACTATAAATATTTGTGTACACAACAGGGTATATTTGAGCACAACATATAGAAGTGCCAGCAATTAGGTGAAGAGATCCAATGCCAAGCAAGCATAGTGATTGTCAGTGATAACCAAAATTGGGCTTAGGGCATTTCAAGCATAATTTCTAAGAACTTTATCTTAAGTTCTCTACTTAATTACCTTCTCATTCTCTGTCATGTGTCTATATTTCATAGACTATAAATATCACTTGATCACTTGAATCCGTTATTCATCAATTTGCTTGAGCGGGTGCCAGTAACATTTCCATTGGACCCTATCACGTGCCAATGTAGCCTAATGGCATCTGGTTGATTCAGGAATATGAAGAGCCTCAAACCATTCCCTCAGGGTCTTTACAAGGAAGTCTGACTATCTTGTAGGTGGGCGGGCATGTGATCTTTTGACATCCCGTGGGATCCAGTCGGTAATGGCTCCAGTAAGCGGTTGTCTCCAAATCGCATTACATGTCCAGCCTGTCGGGGGGCTTTTCCAGGGTCCCCGACAGTGCCAGGAAGCGAGTTCCCTTCTACCTCCGGCCGGCGAGGAATGGATGAAAACTCAGGAATCCGATGCAGTTTTAAAAGGCTTTACTTATCACAGGTTCAGGCATACAAATCAGCAAAAGGAAAAGCCCGGTGCTTAGGATTCCAGGCTAGAACCCCAGCCACGTGTAGGCCAAGATGGCGGCCACCACGTGTAAAGGCTTTGTGAAAGGGGAAGACAAGACTTCCAAGAAGGGTGAGCGCTCACAAAGGGAGAGCCCACAAAGAAGCGCGCGAGAGAGGAAACCGGCTAGTTTATACCCCTGCAACTCAGACCTTCCTCCCAATGTTATGGAAAGCAGGGAGGGTCAAATGCCCTTAGGTAATCCCTCCCTGCTCCTCACCTAGGCCCTTTAGTATGCTAATGTTTTGAGCCAAGATCTGCCTGGAAATGCCTTTTTATAGGGTAGAGAAGGGGGTTTCTGAGATGGCATGTCTCTGTACCAAAGACTAATACTAATGCCAGTTAAATATTTCTCCAAGCCTTCACAAGTCTCTTCTACTTCATTGTAGTTTTGTATTTTAGTTGCCTTTGAGTATATCAGGGAGCCATGCTTGTTTGCTTGGAAGCAAACAGCACTTCTCTCTGGTCTAATTACCCAGGGGTCCTGCGTGGCCAGGCTAATATGCTGGTAAGATCTAATTAGTCCCATGATGATTGTGGTAGCATGGGAGAATATTTATACCAGCTAGTACAGCATACATGGTCAGATAAACTGCCACATTTAGACTACCCCCTTATCTACGAAGTGATTTGCAGGCGGAAATTCAGAGCAGATGCAGCGGCCCTTAGGAGTCCTGCAACACAGCCCATCTGATTTTCGATGCCTTGGCAAACGAGACAGCGTCCCTGATTCTGGAATAGCGACGGAGGTCAGAACTCCGGATTCCTTCTCTCACTTGAGTGAGGCGTGATATTCCAAGCATAGCTCTTTTGATTCCTCTCTGGGAGACCCGAATAGCATTCTCATCCTGCTTTCGTAGGGCCCAGGTCTCTGAGGCGTATGTTAATGCAGGGAGAATGGTGGAGTCAAAGAGATGTGCCCGGAGCCAGAGGTTCTTTGTCCTTTTAGCTATTTCTTTGATGCCTCTGAAGGCATTCCATGCCGCTCTCTTCCTCCTGCACAGCTCAGGTTTTAGGTCGTTCATCATGTTGATTTCTCGACCTAGGTACACATAACTGCTGCATTCAGAAATATGTTTGTTCCATTGAGAGTGAGTGGGGCCTCTGGAACTAGTTCATTCTTCATAAACATTGTTTTCTTTAGATTCAGCTGTAGACCTATCTTTCCACATTCTCGGTCGAAGTCAGCCAGCATTTGTGCCACTTGGCTAATGTTTGGTGTTATTAGAACCATGTCATCAGCGAAGCGGAGGTGGTGGAGTTGCCAACCATCTATCTTCACTCCCATTCCTTCCCATTCTAATCATTGCATGATGTTCTCGAGGGTGGCGCTGAAGAGTTTTGTGAAATGGTATCACCCTGTCGAACCCCTCTTTTCACATTAATGATCACTTCTTTGTCGAATGGTGAGATCCTGGTGGTGAATCTGTAATACAGCTCACGAAGGATCTTGATGTATTGGTTTGAACACCCTGTTTGGCTAGGGCTTCGATGACCGCTTCAGTCTCCACAGAATCAAAGGCTTTCTGTAAATCAATGAACGTGAGACAGAGCGGCATCTAGTACTCCCTACAAACCTCAATGAGCTTGGTTACTATAAATATAGTTAATGCTATTTGATAAAAAGAATCTGAATTTACTGAATTACATAACCAAGTTTCTGGTGTGGTCTAAAAAGCTAATCTTTCTAACTTCATAGAACTCAAATATGTAACATACAGAAGACTTTATATATGTAACCACATCAGCAAAGATATTACCAAATTTTCCACAAGGATAGATTGTAATAATGAAGTAACTTCACACAGACACTAATCCGTGGTGTGAGAGAGGACAAATAGACTTATCTCTTTCATAATATTCATGGCAGAAGCCCCTGTGGGCTTCCATTTAGCAAGAAATTCGCAACTAATTTAGAGCAAAGCCAATGCTGTTCTCTACTAATGGAAAGCAGAAGGAGAAGTCTTTAGGGTTAGGGGACATACCCAGCATTTTCTAGGTACCACTCAACTCAGAGCTCAGGTTTTGTTCCTATAGGTGCTCAGGGTCCCACGTGGTGCTGGGGAGTCAAACCAAGTCTCTCACGCAAAGCATGTTTATAGCCTATTCATCTACTCACTGACCCAGAATATTTATTTGAATGCACCCTCTTAGTCAAGTACAAAAAATTACAGGTGTATACTAATTCACTTATTTGAGATGGAAGATCCATCTCTTAATCATTTCCAAGAGCTCAAGTTCTGAAATGGCTTCTTATGCCTCAGAATTGCCTCCTTCCTGGAATTCACTAAGAAAATAAATGTATCTCTCTATGACCCAGGTTTATTCACCCCTTCTGTATTTCTCTCCTGGCAGGGAAGGGTGTGTTCATCCTTTTCTGTCTCATGCACAAGTTTACAACTACTTATGGACAGGGATGTGTGGGTGAGTGGGAGAACTTAGGATGCTTCCAGTGAAGGTTTGATAAAGCAGTGAAATTCCTTTCTATTTATTGCCAAATATAGCTTTTTTCATAACCAAAGTTTTTGTTCTTTACTCATTTTATCTGTACTATAAACTTTGTTTGCTACACTGCAGAATGTTTTTAAGCCCTCTGAAGGAGAAAGAATAAGACAAAAATAACTTTGTTTCCATAACAATTAGCAAAATAAGATGGAATAATGTTGACGGGATGCCTGCTCCTGACTTATAAGATAGATTTGAAGAAAAAAGCAAGGTGAGCTTGTTTTTTTAACAGTGACCCTAAACAGGGGCACAAGAAACCAAGGTGTTAGGGAAACCAAAGAGACCATGTGTTAAATCCAGCATTCTCTCTCTCTCTCTTTTTTTTTTTTTTTTTGCTTTTGGGTCACACCCGCGATGCTCAGGGGGTTACTCCTGGCTCTGCACTCAGGAATCACTCATGGCATGGCGGTGCTCGGGGACCATATGGGATGCCGGGGATCGAACCCGGGTCGGCATGGGCT
The DNA here is from genome assembly GCA_021461705.1 of Cryptotis parvus. Classification (NCBI taxonomy): domain Eukaryota; kingdom Metazoa; phylum Chordata; class Mammalia; order Eulipotyphla; family Soricidae; genus Cryptotis; species Cryptotis parvus. The sequence goes on from JAJIBD010026301.1 coordinate 23,817, forward strand.
GGCCATGTACAAGGCAAACACCCTACCAGCTGGACCATCGCTCCGGCCCCCAGCATTCTCTTTCTAAACTACAGTACACCCAGGGCTGTGACCCGTGGGCTCTGGATGGTTGATGATCTGACATAGAAAATGACTGGGACCCCAGGGATGAACCCAGAGACAAGGCAGAGTCTGGCAAGCTACCCGTGGTGTATTCCATATGCCAAAAACAGTAACAATAATGGACCTCATTCCCAAGCGAATGGAGATGTTACTGCCGCCCGCTCAAGCAAATCCATGAACAGCAGGAAGACAAGTGATACATGTATGGGGTTTATACATTAGATCAGAATCCCATCTGACTACCTGAGAAAATTCTAGAAATCTGATTCTGCTTATGCAAGTTGTGTGTGTGTGTGTGTGTGTGTGTGTGTGAGAGAGAGAGAGAGAGAGAGAGAGAGAGAGCACAAATGAAAGGGTTAGATCTGATTTTGACTAGCAGCTAAGTTGGCAAGTTTACACCAAGTTTAACTAAATCTCCACTGCATAAGATACATTGCTGAAAACAAAAAAACAATCCACCAACATATCTAAGCAATCGAGACTAGAATGCACAAACTGGTGTGCACAGCATTCTGACCACAGACCTGAAATATAACAACAGGCAGAGTGAGGAGTTGTTAAATGGCTGAGTTGACAATACGAAGTTCAGTACTAACCGGATGTGCCCCGTAACATTTACCCAGACAATTTCAGTCCATGACATTCTTTATGTGACCCCAAGCCTTGCTACTTCCCCCATAAATAAATGTGTGTGTGTCCGGGCTGGGGGTGGAGATCTAAAATATTTTAATTTTATCTATTTCATTAAAAGTCTAGGAATAGTTCTAGATATATTGGAAGGAGATATTCAAGAACCAAAATGCAAGAGTTTTTTTTTCATTCATACATTTGAAACAATACATGCTACCATCATATCAGATATTTTAAAAATAAATCTGCATGTGAATCTTAAAATATTTAAATGTTTAGAAAAAAATAAACTATTCCCAAGTGCCACTGAGGGTTATTAAATTAAAGGAAAAGAAAGAGAAATAGCCATTCTATTTATGATAACAAATAAATCCAAAGGTCTTTATCAATTGAAAAGAACAACTTCCAAGCATATATGTAAATATCTATCTGTGCCCAAGGTTTGAACTGCTTTTTGACAACACACAGCATAAATCCTGCTTAGGGAAAAATTGTTTGGGATAGTGCCGGAGTTACCAGGCCATTTAAATCGATACTGTGTGCTGTTGTACACTTAAAATTATTTACACTGCTCTTATCCTAGCTACAATCTGTTCTCTTTCACTAATGCAGTGGAGAACCATTTACTCAGAATAAGAAAGTCCTTCTGATTTCATTTTGGCTCCCACATCTGCTGTGAGTATAAGTCCTAGAAATAAAACCAAATAAAGAAGTCCATGGAAGCTTTGGGAGAAAGGATTGAGAATAAAGATTAATGAAATTTTCAAAAGTTCTTTTTGTGACACTTAGTTCTAATTAACTTTAATGACTGGTTGGAGTTGTTCTTTTGAGAGATTTGGAAGAGTTCTATCCTCCTTTCTAATTTCCTTGTCTTTGTCTAAATTTTAGATAGAGTTTCCATTCAAGATTGTGGTCCAAGTGTACCTTTGATAATTTTCATCTGAAATAGATTATCATCTATGGTTCGTGTTTCTTGCATTACTTAAGTAACGGGATATTTGTGAAATGTGTTTGTTTTAGGAGGGCTACAGTAGGCAGTTATCAGGAGTTATTCTTGCCTTTGCATTCAGGAATCAATACTGGAGGGCTTGGGGTACCATATGGGGTTCTGGGGATTAAATCCTGTTGTTTGCATGAAAGGCAACTATGACCAACTGTACTATCACTCTGGCCCTGAGCTGTAAATGTTCTTATAAGAAGAAATGAAATGAAGGACAGATCCTAGAGCATCACTTGATCACTTGATCACTTGACATCCTGTTATTCATCAATTTGCTTGAGTGGGTGCCAGTAATATTTCCATTTGATCCTAGAGAATACCATAAATCATTTTAAATTTTAGTTATTTTATTATTAAATCATCATGTTACTCACAGCTACCTGCAAAAAGTTTTAATTCTTACCTATATTTATTATTACATCCCCCTGCCAGAAAAATATAGGGATTAGTTAGCAGCTAAACTGATAAATCAGGCACTGTATAATTAGTGAAAGTCAAAAAAATTCTACTATTTTAATGTAAAAGCCAAATTTGTTTAAGATTAAGATACGCTCAAAATTAGGACATAAATCATTTTATTGATATTCTAGAAAATTTTAATCATGAAGACCAGGACTCTTTTTTAGTAGACTATTCATTCACTGCCCATTCTTATCTATCAATAATATACCAATTTTATTCATGTGTCTAGACCTCAGAAATATTAAATATTATAAACAAAAGAAAAGGATTAATACATTCACCTTGTTGGCGACTGGTTTAAAGGTGAATCTGTGACCCAATTTATGTCCCTGAGATTAGCATCAATATTGTGACAATTCTTTTGAGAGTTTTTTTTTCAGCATTAACAGGACATGCAGGAAAGTACAGGCTCTGTTTTCCTGACTCTTACTACTGCTGTAACCATCTTGTGACCATGGAATGGAGTAGTTTGAGGATAAGTCTACAAGCTATAGATGCAGAGCAGGAAGTAAGAAACGTCTTCATTTTTTATGACATTGTTAACCCCAAAAAAGCACTATGTAGATTTCTATGCAGTGAAGAACAACCTCAACCTATCTGGGAATATTTTGAAATGAAAAAATGTGGTATTATATAAAAATATATGTAATAAAAATAAATTTAAGTATCATTTGATCCCTATCCAAGCTTCTATACCTTATAATGAATGATTTCTGAACAATTTCTGTTAGAGGGAGATATAACCAAATGAGAATCAATCACTCCTTATTTGGGCAAGACTCTGGGGCAAAAGAACTAATTTAAGTCTCAGATGCAGAAGATAGAATAGGTCTAGCCTGGGCCAGGATGATAGTACAGTGGGTAGGGCATTTGCCTTGCACAAAACTGACCTGGGTTCAATCTCTGGAATCCCATATGGTCCCCAAGCACTGCCAGGAGTAATTCCTGAGTGCAGAGCCAGGAGTAAACCCTGAGCATCACAAGGTGTGACAAGAAAGATAGGGAGGGAGGGAGGGAGGGAAGGAGGGATGGAGAGAGGGAGGGGAGGGAAGGAGGGAGGGAGGGAGGGAGGGAGGAAGGAAGGAAGGAAGGAAGAGGAAGGGAAGGAAGGGAGGAAGGAAGGAAGGAAGGAAGGAAGGAAGGAAGGAAGGAAGGAAGGAAGGAAGGAAGGAAGGAAGGAAGGAAGGAAGGAAGGAAGGAAGGAAGGAAGGAAGGAAGGAAGGAAGGAAGGAAGGACTGATGGACTAGGAGGAAGAAAATAATTTTTCATTATTGGGTATAAATCCAATTTCAAGTTAGAGTTTGAAGTATGAAAATAGCATTATATTGAACTTCTGTGGTAGGGAACTTTTGTGTAAGGGACCAAAAACAAAATCACAGTATCCTGGAGAGCTACTTTCACTAATAATTGAGCAGTTAAAAAATCAATAATAAAGCTAGGACATTCCAGTAAGAGTGTGAGAGATATAAATCTGCTGAGCAAAAAAAAAAATACACTAGTAACTTTTTTCTGTAGATTTCTTCTTTGAAGATGAAGTTGTTGGGTATGCAGCTATAAGGCTATTACTTTGTTAATTTTATCACATCCCAAGATTTTGTGAAAAGAAAAAATAAGATTATAATAAAGCCATCTATCACTCACTTTAGATTAGAATTTTAACTTAATATTTCTCAAGTCAAAATAACTTTATGAGCAGGAGAGGTAGTACAGGAATTAAAGTGCATACCTTGCATCCCCCTGAGCAGTTCAAACCCCCCAGCCTATCCTGTCTGCTGAAAACCACCCAGAGTGACTCCTGAGCAAAGACAGGAATAGCCCCTGAGCACAGCCGGGTATGGATCATGCCATGTCACTCTAACTCTATCACTTTGCTTTATGGTACATTAGTGAATTGCAGTAGTGATAAAATTAGCAGTAGTAGCACAAAAAGCAGCAGTTTGGGCTGGGATTTAATGAACTTCATTTATATTTTATACTCATAATGATGAATATACTCAAGAGGAAGACTAATGATATATTTGAGATCTCATACAACTTATATTATCTGAAGTACTGTATCTGAAGCATTAGTGTGTCTAACATGCACATGAGGTTCTTATAAAAACTAATGAATTCTGAATTCTGTACATTCTATGGAGGCCTGGTTAGGGCTCAGACATATAGATTTTCATAAGTTATTACATGACTTTAAGTGATCCATGGAACATATTCTAGCTTTAAATAAAAAAAAAGTATCTTCCCCCTCCAGGAAGGCTTTTTTAGAAATACTGTTCCACTGTTAGGAATGAGGTTGATACTGAATAGTACTCTTGGGATCTACAAATGGTCTATGAGTTGTGATTCAGTCACCCAAGTGCTATTGCATTGCTGTCATTTTTCTTCATAGTGATTCCTTAAACCTTAAAGAAGGATTTTTTTGTTTGGTTGGTTGGGAAAAAGAAGAAATAAAGGAGACAACATTCACTTCATATTTTCTCCGTCACTATAGGAGGGAGCATAAAAGAAGGTCAAAAGTCCACCATATAAGAGTCCAAGAAAAAGTATTGATCTGAGATTTTCTGAGAACAAAGGTTCCTATTCATTTTTCGGATCTGATGCACCCACCCATGATGTTGCTTTACATACAATGTTGTAATTAATAGGTGTAATACTTACTAAATGTCTGTCACAAGTTAGTGGACTGAGCTACAGTTTTGGTCAGAGTTTATAATAACCTTAAGAGAGTGATATCCTACACTCCCTAGCTCCAAGGTGGAAAATGTTTTCGGTCTGATTGCTCACTATTGTGTTTAGTTGACACCAAATGAATGTTTGTTGACTGACTAAATCAATATATGAATAGATATTTAAACTTAAAATCACCATTTACATGACATCAGGTTACTAGATTCATTTTTAATAACAGAAATTTCCCTTAAAATTCATGTGAGACTCCTCAAGATATAACAGACAAAGGCAAAGTTGAGGGGAGCATTTCAAATGCTTTTTCTCTTCACATTTCTATATTTTTTAAAAAATGAATAGATTGAATAAACTCTTCTTGACTTAATGTAAACTCTAAACATATAGAATTTTCATAATTTTCTTGTCAAGCATTTTATATTTACACTGCATACTTGAGTTTCATGAGTTATATAATACTAGTTTTTGGGTAATGCATCTTTCTACAATAAGGACTTTTTTCCTCATAGGGATATATATTTTAATTTTCTAGTCATAGGGTACTGTATTTAACTCTTTAACAAGACTTTAAAATCTAAATAGAATTATAAAACAATTATTCTAAACACTTTTTAAATTTTTTATTATAGCTTACATCCCAAAGTTACAACATTGTTAAGGTTCAGGGTTCTAATGTACCTTTATCACCACTAAAGTGCCTAAGACCTTCCATGACTGTCCTGTTATTTCTGGTCATTCATCTTCCTTCCCTCCCATCCTCTTGTCCCTGATGGACAATCTCAGTATTATAAAACAAGATCACAGTTTTGTCTTCATTGAACAGTATATTCCCTTGTTTTCACCCTATTGACTACAGGTAAGTATGTTCTTCCTGTATTTGCCCTTTGCCCTCTTTTCTTATTTTGCTTAATATGCTACCCTCCAATTCCATCCAAGTTACAGTGAATTGTGTGATTTTTTACAGAAGAAAGTATTCTATTTAATGCATAAATCACAATTTCTTTATCCATTCATCTGTTTTTGACACTTCTGATTATTTACACCCATTTATCTACTGTACTAAGCATTGTAATTGAACATAGGAGTGAATCTGTCTCTCAAATTGGTGGATAGATGCCAGGAAGTAGAATTCTCTGGTCATTCAGATGCTCTATTCTTTCTTTTAATGTGAAATATTCCTACAGTTTTCCATGAAAATTGCACCAGAAAACATTTCTACCAAGTAGTTGGGAGTTTTAATCATACCCTGCCAAATGTGGTTGTTTCTAGTCTTTATGAAATATGTCAGCCTCACTAGTATTATATCTTATTGTCTATTTTATTTGTGTTTAACCTGATAATAAGTGATGATGAACACTTTTTACACGCCTACTGGATATCCAGATGTCCTTTTCAGGGACGTGTCTTTTCATCTCTTTCTCTAAGTTTTGAATGGGTTATTGGTTTTTTTTAGTTGTTTAGCTTTTTGTGTGCTTCACATAACTTGCGCATTAGCCTTTTATCTTATGTATGATGTACAAATATTTTCTCCCACTCAGAAGGATGTCTTTTTATTTCAGCCCAGTTTTTTGCCAAGTGAAAGCTTTTAAATGTGATGTCCCATTTGTTTATTTTCATTTGAGTTAGCTTTGACAATAGAGTCAAACAAATGGAATACAGCTCTGAGGTCTATCTGAGGTCTATGTCCTGGAGAGTTCCATATATGTTTTCTCACCACTGATTATGAATTCTCAATAGTTCACTCTCAAGGTCTCTAAGCCACTTTGAATTAACTTTCATGTATATCACAACATAAGGATTTTTCACTTTTTCCACATAGCTATCCAGTTTTCCCAGCGCTATTTGTTGATGAGGATTTTCTTGCTTTGCGTCATTCACCCAGCTACTATAAAGATTTTTTTCAGTAACTTTGCAGAGTTCCTCTATTATAAAAAACTCATTCATGCAACTTGTAATTTTTATTTTTAACATAATTCTTACTACTATTTTTTCTGTCTGTAAGCCTGTGGCAATGACAACTACTGGGGTTTCTAGTACGATTTCATCAATCACCTCTAGCCAACACCACCATCATTCTCTCTCAGGGTGGGCACACCAACTAGACTGACAAATGGGAATACTTATTTCCCTAGTTACAGTGATTGGTTTAGGAAAGTGCATGTGACTTATCATTGACAGATAATTAGTAAAAGAAAAACGTCTTCGTTGTATTCTACAACTATGCTAATAATATGGGAATTTGGATTTTCTGGAAATCATCTTTTATCAGGTGGGATAAAAGCAGAAAGCAAGACAAGATCCTTATCTTGTACCAGGAGCTAAAGATTACACTTAAACACCTAGATCTATTTATGTCATATAATTTTTCTACTCTGACTTTCAAAGTGTGTGAGTCAGCATACTCTTTTCTCTTAAAATATATTTAGCATATTCTTGCCATTATAACAAAACTATGTCTTTTTTTTTGTAATTGAATCACCTTGCGATAGTTAGAAGGCTGGTTATGATTGGGTTTCAGTCATACAATGTTCCAACACCAGACCCTCCACTAGTGTACACGTCCCACCACGAATGTCCCCAGTGTCCCTCCTGCCACATTCCACCCCCCAGCTGTCTATATGGCAGGCACTTCCCCCCCTCTCTTTCTTTCAGTTCGCAATACACATACTGAGAGGTTATCATGTTTGTTCCTTTTCCTATTTTCACCTGGCAGTTTTTATGCAGTGATCATTTCCCACTATCTTTGCTATAGTTGTTGTTTCTCTGTCCCAACTGTCTTTTTCCCCAAGCAATTGAAGTAGGTAGGATTCCAGTCATGGACCAAACCTCCTGACCCTTGTTTCTACTGTCCGTGGGTATTGTTTTCATATTATTTTTACAGCCCACAAAGAAGTGCAATCATCTGAGGTCTGTCCTCCTTCTGACTTATTTCACCCAGCATGATACTCTACATATCCATCCATTTATAAATGATTCCATGACTTCATTTTTCCTAACAGCTGCATAGTATTCTACTATTGAGATATACCATAGTTTCTTTAACCAGTCATCTGTTCTTGGGCCCTTGGTTTGTTTCCAGATTCTGGCTACTGTGAATAGTGCTGCAATAAACATAGAATTGCAGATGGCATTTCTCCTGTGTGTTTTTAAACCCCAGGGTATATTATCAGAAATGGTTTTGCTAGGTCATATGGAAGCGCAATTTCTAGCTTTTGGAGGAATATCCATATTGTTTTCCAAAAAGCTGAACCAGTTGGCATTCCCACCAACCAAGGAGAGTATGGTCTATGATATTTTCATTCATATATTCTCTACTTTGTCTGAAAGAACTATGTGTTTTATTTAAAATATATTGTTTGTTGGGACCCAACATACTGAAAAGAATTTGCTCCAAATATTTTTCTCATTAATTTATAATATCAATATAACCTGATTAAAAGACAAAGGGGCTAAAATGTAGAATACTGAAACTTTCTGTTTAATAACATTTCAAAAGTTTCAAATAGTTACATAGGTTCTACGAGGATTCTTATATTTTACTTTGACAAACCTTGCCCATCCTCTGTATTACATGTTCTATTCTGAGAGCCATTAAAAATAAAGGTGGGTGTTTGAATTTATTTAAAATTTCTTTTTTTAGGCATATGAATAATTACTAGCAATCAGGAAGATGCAAATTAAAACAACAATGAGATATCATCTCACACCACAGAGACTGGCACATATCCAAAAGAGCAAGAACAACAAGTGCTGGCGTAGATGCAGGGAGAAAGGGACTTTCATCATCCATTGTTGGTGAGAATGTCAACTGGCACAGACTTTAGGGAAAACAATATGGACATTCCTCCAAAAACTAGACATTGAGCTCCCATTTGACCTATCAATGCCACTCCTTGGAATAAACCCTGGGAGGCCAAAAACACAACAGAAACACCATCTGCACTTCTATGTTCATAGCAGCATTTTTTAAAATAACCAAAATCTGGAAACAACCAGAGTGCCTGTGAACAGACGACTGCATAAAGAAATTGTGGTACATCTACACAATGGAATACTATGCAGCTGTAGGGAAAAATTAACTCATGAAATTTGCCTATAAGTGGATGAACATGGAGAAGATCATGCTGAGTGAAATTAGCCACAGGGAAAAGGACAGATATAGAATGACTGTATTTATTTGAGGGATATAAAAAAATAGTATGATACCAATATCCAAGGTCAGGAAAAACATAGATCAGAGGTCTTGTCAGTGGGTAGAATCTACTGCACTACTGCAAGTGTATGGGAGTCAGAGTTTAGGTAAGACAGAGAAAGGAACAGTGTATTAATAATTGTTCGAAATGCTAATAATAGCATAGAACTGAGCATTGCTGAGCATTGAATGTAGACAAAGGTACATACATGATAACCTCTAAATGTATGTATCAGAAGCCACATATGTAAGAGAAGAGAGAGAGAGAGAGAGAGAGAGAGAGAGAGAGAAGATGCAAAGTGCTTACTATAGAGGCAAGTTGGGGGGGTGGGGAGAGGGAATCAGGGGACATTGGTGGTGGGAAATGGGCACTCGTGGAGGGGATGGGTGCTGGAACACTGTATGACTGAAATCAGAACACGAATATCTTTGAAATTGTATACCTTATGGTGGTATAATAATTATTTTTTTAAATAATATGAAATTTCTTTTTTGTGTTTCTTTGGATTTGATCTATTTCTAGCTGAGTACTTATACATGTGAGCTCCACTGATTTTCACAACTGAGAAGTTTGGTGCTGTAGCCAGAAGCCCTGGTGTCCTCCAGAGACTCTTGCCTCCTGTTATTTATAGCCCTTTTTGTGGTCTTCAGGTACAGTGAGCAGACTCACTTATTAGACCAATGAGGTCTGGGGAAAGATGAATTGTGCCTTTTACGTCAGAGGCCAAGTCATGAAATATGCCGCAGCTTCTCTTGCCCTCTCACCGCTTACCCATTCTGCGGAAAGAAGCCTGCCACACTGAATGGTCACTGAAGCCGCTTTATGGACAGCGTATGCAGTGAAGAGCTAAGCAGGCCTGCCAACTGCCAGCTCCAAGTCTGCATCATGGGAGTGAACAGGTCATGGAGGCTGCCATGTCTTTAGATGACTGCAGATGCAGCGTATACCCTGAACACAGCCTTGTGAGAAAACCTGAACCATCCAGCTAAGTTGCTCATAAGTCCCTAGCCCACAGCACGTAGGAAGAAAACATTTGGGGTGGTTGGGTTTTGAACTAAGTTCTAGGCAAATTGTTACATAGCAAGAAAGAATTTGTTGAATTCATTGCTTTCCTAAAAGTGCAGGGGAGGGAAGGTGTGTGGAGTGATCTAGTTAATTAAATTGGTAATCTAAAATCTAACCTGTACATGGTGTAGATAATGGAAATAACTAGGGCTAAGAATAAATTCTTATTCTTATTTTGGATCCCATGGGATGTCAAAAGATCACGTGGCCGCCCACCTACAAGATGGTCAGACCATCTTCGTCAAGACCCTGAACGAACGGTTTGAGGCTCTTCGTATTCCTGAAGCAACCAGATGCCATTGGGCTACACTGGCATGTGATAGGGTCAAATGGAAATGTTACTGGCGCTTGCTCGAGCAAATCGATGAATAACGGAATGTCAAGTGATCAAATGAAGAATAAATTAAAACATAAAAAAGGGGGCACAGGTCAGGTAAATTCTTTCCCAGGTCACTCACCGGTACCGGGCAGATGGCAGAAAATCAGCATGTGTACAGGTCTGCAGGAAAAAGAGAAAGTCAAAGGTACAAAGGGCCAGTGAGGCAATGGAGCATGGTACAGCTTGCTGAACCCCAGGGACTCAACAGCCTACCACTGACCAGGACATCAGACACGGGCAGAGGCCAATGGAAGACAGGAACAGCAAGGACAGAATTAACATAGAACTAGCATGAGGTCCTGGCTAGAATCTCACGCGGCAGACATCTGGGGACTGTGCTAATTTTACATATGGATCCCCAAGGACACACACTCAGGAGCCAGCCAAATTTGCTCCAACATAAGGATTTAAGAAGCACGGGTTTGGCAACTGCTTTCCCAAAAGCAATTTGTATTATCTTAGCAAAATTTTCCATTTCTCTGAATGCTGCTTCTTCCTCTATAAGACATGGTAGTTTGACACTGAGAGTTCTAAAGTCACTTTGTAAAAATGGGTATTTTAACTAAAGAAGAAACCCAACTAAATGAAAGTTGAAGAAAATGGGCTCATTGGGAAAAGTTAAAATAATTAGGTTATAGAAAGGGCATGAAGTGAACAAATAATAGCCTTTATTTTAATGGAGGGTTTTTTAAAAGATGAAGATCATCTAGACTTAAACTGCAGTGGGCCAGCAGGACAGGAAGCAGCTTTCTTTGCTGCAGGTCATTTGAGCGGGTCCTCAGGGCCTGACTGCATGGATGCCCAAGTTGCTAGGCAATGGGAAAGATGTGTATCTTCTTCTGAGACAATATTCAAAGGGAATGTGCAATTATCATTCAAATGGAGAAATCCATGCAGAAAAAAATTAAAATATGCAGGTAGCTTTTCATTGATTTCATTTCCACATATTTAATGAACAAACTATTTGATTGATGTGATTAAAAACCCTACTTTTAAACCTTTACTGCCTTCATCTTTCATTATCCATAGTCCTTCTCCCACACAAAAAACACAGTGCTGGAGGGCAAAAAGACAGATGATCAAAAGACAACGGAAAAACAATATGGGAAGTACAGTATGTGGTGGTTTGCTGGAAAATATCTTGAGAGAGGCAGGCATGTTCATTTGTAGAACTTGCCAATTTTCCTGGTGCAAATGATTCTACTGTATCTGGTTTAAAGTAACTCATTTGGAATCAATTGAACCTCTTATCACTTAAAAATCAGTTTTTTATCACAGGTTAAGTGATAGAGCACATAGCCAGCATTTTTTGAGGCCCTGAGTTTAACCCCCAGAATTTCGTTTAAAGAACCTGGAATGGCCCCAGCGGCTACCCCAGGCCCAAGCAGGCCCAAGCAGAACTGCTTTACTGGGCCTGACCACTGAGCCACAATGTCAGTCCTGGGCTGCGGGGAGGGACCCAGCTTGAATCAACTCTGCTCGCAGGGCCTTTATAGAAAGAATCCTTTATAGTGCAGCATAGCACTGTAGAGGTATTACCAAGATCATTTAGAAGCTTGCTACTTTCCAGGAGGAGTAAGCCTGCCAAATCTGCGATAGCAGGTGACAAGAAGATATTACAGTACAGTGAACTAGGGACTCAAGCACTTTGTGATGGCACAGTCCTGGATTTGGCAGAATGAAGACTGTGGAAGATCCAGGCAGGTTATATGGAACTATCTGGAATTTTAATTTGAAGTGAGTGGTGAACCTGGTACATATCAAGGGCTATTTCAATATGGTCAATTTGGGGTTGTCTAGTCTAAAATGTATGCTTTGGGGCTACCATAAAATGTAAGGTGAAGCCATGTTAAAGAACAACAATATAAACTGTTCCCTGGTACATACAGATCTTCTTAGTTGATGTGACATCAACAATTGGTGAATATGAAATTCAAAATAAAAGTGAAAATCTATGGGACAATTGCTCTCATGATAGGGTTAGTTTCTATTTGAAGCTACTTCGCACATGGAGATCATTTATTACTGGAAATGGCCTTAGGGATTTACTGAGTTACCTAAACAATAGAAACACTATTTAATACTATAAAGCATACTTTAGGAGCCTAGAAATGATTCTCTAAGGGAGAATACAGAAGATGAATAAAGTGTGAAAGGTTAGAATCTACTTGTATCAACAAACCCTGAAGCCCTAGTTCTGCAAATGACCAGAAGACCTAAACAAAGGAGTGCTTAGTGCTGAGTTTTTATATCATGTATGTTCCTGAAATGCAAAACACCTTTTTAAAAGCGATTTTACCCATGAAAGTCCTCATGAAATCTGTGCTTGTTTTTTGTTTTCTTTACACTTTGGTGTATCTGAACATTAGTTAAAGAGACTAAATTTCACATCTGGGTTGATACAGCAAGTCCTGGAGCAAGCACATTTAAGATAACAGGGAAATAGAGAATGTCAGCAAGACAAGAGCTTGGTGTGTAACTGATGATAAAGGAAATGTTGCTGAGGAGTCACAAAAAATACTGTGTAGAGGATGTCACTTACTCACCTATATGTGTGAGGCCCTAGGTTCAATTCACAGGTCCAACTCCCTGCACCAAACAATCACCAAAAATTTCCTGAGGCACTGATAATTTCATTGGACACAGAATAAGATAGGAATCATCTTGAAGAATAATACCTATAAATATTTACAAATAATATTTCTTAAGGTACAATGATCCCAATTGATATAAAGCATTAGATTTGTAATAAAATAAAACTACATGTGCTTTTAAACTAATGATTAAATCATATATGTATGTGTATTCGCATATAAATACACACACAAATTCACTTCAAAAGTGCCAAACAATCCTCAGTAAATTTTACTAGAGACATTCTAAATTCTGGAACTCTTCATTGCACTAATGATTACAATGATGGCACTAATGATCAGACCGTCTAAGTTTATGTAAATAAATCTTAATCCAAAAGCTCAATAAGAGTTAACATTCATACACTAGTTTCAGAGTCTCTCATTCCAAGACTCTTTACAAATTTGAAATAATACAAAATTGGGGAAAAATCCTAATATAAGGAATTTCTTTGGACACAAATTCCAATTTATCAGTTCACTCTGATTCATTCATGCTGCTTCACGTCCTAGCTGGTCTAAAAACATGCACCATACTATCAAAAGAAAGAGGGTTTCTCCCCCATATTCTAATACTTATATTTTCATATTGCTCTTGGTAGATCACATTTTTGTGATATGTTGCCTAGTGCCAAGGGAAAAGGGAAGGGAAGTAGACAGAAAGGATTTAATTAGTGTTAAACTCTTGTGTATTTTATTTTCTAAACTCTAGACCTTCCTTATTATACTTTTTTATTAATTTTATTTTTACATTAAATGGAGATGTTACTGGTGCCCGCTCGAGATGTCAAGTGCCAAGTGTCAAGTGTCATTAATTTTATTTAGATATCAAGGCATGAGAGATAGTACACTGGGTAATGTGTTTCCTTGCATGAGCACTCTACATGCCCCCCCCAAACACCCCAGGAGTAATCCCTGAGTATAGGGTCATGAGTAAGCCCAGATCAGAGCCAGGTATGGCCCCATCAATAACAATAAAAGAAAACTAAATTTACAAATGTCTGAGAAATGTCTCATTTCTCAGACATAAATTATTCTCAGCAAATAAGTGAAAGGCTAAAGAAAAGGAAGGTGCTTGATCAAAATCCTACTAATGCTAAATGATCAGAGCCATGTCTACTTCTTTAGGTCATTAATAGGAAAAAGTAGATTCTCATTTCCTTAGACGGTAGTATAGAAAACAACACATTTCATTATCTTTAAGGAGCAATTGCTAGAATCAGTGTTCGGTAAATTATTATTCACATTGGAAACTAAATACAAAACCAAACTATGTGTCCTCCAAGAAAAGAAAGGACTTGATCAATCTAGAATGAAAGCAATGACATCTCACAAGCTGCCAGTATGTGGTGCAGGCCAGGTGGCTGGTAACACATTAAACATGCCTTGCAGTTCGGAGTACAAGTAAGGAGACTTTATTGATTTTCTCTAGTTACTTGACAGCCTGAGCCATGGGTGATGTAGGGCTACAAATCCCATCAGATTCAGAGGAACTTTCTGACAGACTGAGTTTGCCGCCTGCACTGCAGTGATATGGTTGAGCCCTTCTTGGGGTTATACCTTCATTATAACCTCGGATAATAATCCACTAGTTTTAGTCTTCTGACCAAAGAACCCTACTGAGAAAAAATGTTTTAAAAGAGAGCTGGAAACTCTCCTTTCTGATACATTTTAATAGCATTTTGTTTAAATTGTAGTTTTATTAACTGATAATTTCCCCCAAATCTCAATTTTTATATATTCCTTGAATATATAATAACTTCAAATATCATAAAAATACGTGTTCAAAAATAACTTTTCTTCCGTTCATCCTGTTATCTTGTCCAAAATTCTGTTCCCAATGTTTTGAAATTTTTCTTGATACAACTTGAGACAGAGGAGGTAATCAAGTATATCTCAAGTAAAATACCGGTCAGTATCTAATTGTTCTTTCTAAGAAATAACCACACTAATTAATTCAATACACAACTCAACTACACTATAAAACAATGCCACCATAATATTATCTCAGCTTTAATCCTGATGGAAATACAAAATGAGCAAGAAATATGGCTTGAATTGGAAGGTGAAGGGAAAAGCAAGAACAGGCAGGTTATGAAGTAAACTCCTGTGTGTTTGTGTTAAACTCCTGTGTGTTCCTTCACTGTTTGTGAAGGAAACAGTATTGTATTGTGTGATGAAATCTAAACTCTAGTACTGACCATGAACATGCTGTTAACCTCCATTTTTCAGCCCAGAATTATATTATCTTACCTAATTTTATCCCCATGCTTTGAGGAGCATTAAATGAGAAAGGAATAGGCATTTAATGAATTATTAATTACTCTTTAACAGTTAATTAAAAAAGAAGGACTGAGAATACTATTGTACATTGAAATTCAGCAACCTCCTAAAATATCCATGCCATTGAATACACAGCTACCCTTTCCATACAGACCTCGACTTCATTTTACATAAGAGGAAACAGGTTTGAGCATAAACTATAAAAGCTCAAATAAATAGTTGTTGGTAAATAATAGATTCAAAATTATAATAAAAATGAGTGAATTATTGATTTTTGAGTAAACATCTACTTAGATTCTTGCCCCAGCCATTACACAAATTCTAGTCATTATAGTCCAGAATTATAGAGTATAGTAATTAGAAAAGAATTAAGTATAGTAAATTAAATAATTAAGTGAAGTATGTTCCTGGAGCAAGCGGATACCTTTGGGTTCTACTAGCATGAGACAGATCATATGGAGATATTAGAGATATTACTGGTGCCCGCTCTAGCAAATAAATGATTAACGGGAAGATAGTGATAGTGAAGTGAAGTATGGTAATTAGAAAAACAATAATAATAATAATTATTTACTGATAGAAAATATATAAAGACATCACACTTTTCACACAGCCTTGAGACAGGTCTCATTAGCAACTACATAGTGAGACCCCTAGGCCCTATGGGGCTTGTAACCTGATCAGAGTCCATGCTATAAACCACTGCAAAGGGGGCCAAAATGTTGGCAGAGAAGGCAGTGAGCTAATTCAGTATCAAAAGTGTGTGTGTGTGTGTGTGTGTGTGTGTGTGTACGCATGCACACAACACTCTTGAGCATCTCAGATAAAAATAATGTCTCTCAATTTCTCCCAGCTTCCCTATTTTAGTATATGGTAATCGTCAGCTGCCCTTCTCCAGCACCTTCTGCCTCTCCCAGTTTTCCCTGGTTTAGAACACGGCAGTCATCCGCTGCCCTTCCCATCACCCTCTGACCATTCAGGCCACATCTACCTCCAGCGTACCCGCATTGTTCTACCTTCTCCCCAGAACTGTCATTGCACTTCTGCCTCCCCACCAGCATCGCCAGGGGGAACTAAGAACTTTATAATTTCTCTGAACCTTTCCTTGGTGACCCTGTGTAAGTCATTCTCCACCAAATATCTGGAGAAACCTTTTGAAACTGTAAACCCGAGTATGAAATTGTAAATTTAGTTCCCAATCAAATTTTCATATGATTTCATATTAACCTTACAATACACACACACACACACACACACAGAGCACATGACCTACCAGCTCCAGTTTCCTTCTCCAACGATCAATTAAACCACTTTTACTTCCTCAGTTTGCTTTAAATATACTGATTTCTTTTCAGTTTCCATAAATAAACAAACATAAAGGAAAATTTTTTCTTCTACTCATACTCATCTTAATGGGAATCCACAGTTTATATGATCAGCTGAATCATGCAGACTATTTAAATGACTGCTGGAACCCCTAAGAAGTTTTTCATTGTTTTTATCTTCATTTTCATATCATTGAAGATGCATATTTATTTCTTTAGTGGCATGTTTATAGAATACACTGAGCTGCAAGCTTCATGAAGGGCAAGGCTCATGACAATCTTGCTGCCCTCTGAATTCCCAATATTTAACCTTTTGCCTGACACAGAGAAGATGGTTACCAAATGATTGTGAAATGAAGGAATTATAATTAGTTCTTATGGTTAGGATGCAGAAGGCAACCAGAAATCCAAATCAGTCATTTCTGTTTCTATTTGTTTGTTGGAGTAGCTACATTTCTTTTGCTTTCATGCTTCTGCTAGAAAAATTATAGGAAGCTTCATCATGCAATTTCCCGGAATTGAAAAAGTCAATGTGCAACGCTTGTAAAGTTCACAGTTTGGATGATTTGCCTCTATACAGTCCTGTAGCCATGCATTATGGATGGTTCTCTTAAGTAAAAACTGCTGGAGACATGAATCAGCAAGAGCTAGAAGCTTGCTCTCCTCATCCACACACAGCTGCTTTCCTGGCTCTATTCAATTCTTACTCCCCAGTCACCTAATTCAATCAATCATTTTCTGGAGAGAATAGCTTGGTAGTGGGTGTTTAATAAGACGCACAATTCTCAGAGACCTGGGCCCTACGAAAGCAGGATGAGAATGCTATTTGGTCTCCCAGAGAGGAATCGAAAAGAGCTATGCTTGGAATATCACGCCTCACTCAAGTGAGAGAAAGAATCCAGAGTTCTGACCTCCATTGCTATTCCAGAATCAGGGACGCTGTCTCATTTGCCAAGGCATCGAAAATCAGATGGGCTGGACATGTAATGCGATTTGGAGATGACCCCTGGACTAGGGCTGTTACCGACTGGATCCCACGGGATGTCAAAAGATCACGTGGTCGCCCACCTACAAGATGGTCAGACTTCCTTGTCAAGACCCTGAAGGAATGGTTTGAGGCTCTTCATATTCCTGAATCAACCAGATGCCATTGGGCTACATTGACACATGATAGGGTCCAATGGAAATGTTATTGGCGCCTGCTCGAGCAAATCGATGAATAACGGGATTCAAGTGATCAAGTGATCAAGTGACAATTCTCTACCAGAAACTAATGTAATCTGAGTGTCTGAGTCATATTTTCACTTCACTGTAGTTAATTCCTAATCTGAGAGTTACATGCTAATAGCACTGCATACTAAAAATCTAGAGCTGTTGATTATTATTGTCTAAAAACATGTATTTCTTTGTAAAGTCTCTTGCCTATATCACCAAAATAAATTGTCAGACATTGAAGAAAATAGAAAGTAAATACATGTTGAATATCTGTTTGGTAGCAGGTGACTTTACACAATTCTTAGTTCTTAAGAAAGGAACCCTGCCCAGTAAGTAAAATCATAATCATTTTATCTCTACAACTGGTTAATCAAGCAGAGAGCTTAATTAACCTGTCCCAAAGTTATATCATTGGTGATAGACAGAACTTGAGTTATAAATCATTTTTATCTTTCTCTAAAACCCACTCCTTGTGATAAGAAAGTGAAATTAAAAATATTTTTTATTTTCTAGTCAGCCAACTCAGTTCAAGTTTTGGTCAAGGACAAAACAAAATTATGGTCCTAAATAATATTTCTGGAGCATCTGAGTAACAGCTGTAAAATATTCCTACTTCTCTACATCTGGGAACAAAAATAAATCAGGTAAATTTTAATATGAAGGCTAGTTTGAAAGAAATATGTCCCTTTTTTTTGCCCTTATTTCTTCAGACCGCCTATGTCTTTGCATTTTTGAAATCTGAATTGGCAGGGAATAACATTCGACAGATGACTGGCCAACAAAGAATAGAACCACAGACGGAGACACCCAGCACAACGCAGAAGTGCAGATATCAAGTGTGTGATTCTCACAATAAGGGCAAGTTCTACAAACAAAGCCAGACCAGGAATTCATTGTCTACTACCAACAACTCCTGGTGACCTCAACAGCTACCCAGAAGGATAAACCTTTCAAAAAATCCATGATTCATATGGCTAACCAGACATGGTGTGTCTAATAGCATAAATGAGGTGGGAGTGTTTATTCACCACAAGAAATTCCAAGCACTAACTTCCCTAGACAATGGATATTTAAAACAAGAGGAATGCTTAGGTCAGCACTTGGTTATGGTACCTAAATTTACAGAATCCTGATATGGTTCATAAAGTTTTGAAGCCCAAATTTTCTCATCTATAAGATGGAAATGATCATTTGCTACCTTCATGGTGAATAGCAACTAGTATAGTGAAGGAAAAGTTCCTGGTACAGACGTGTAGCGAATGCTTCTATATTCTCCTCATTCTACTAGCTATATGATCATGTCATTCTTTTTAGCATACTATAGCCAGCCTATCAGCATTTCCCTAAGGAATTTTTATTGAAAACCCAACAGCAGAAAGAAAAGCTATGACAGAAATAAAGAAGAGAGAGAATGTCAGTATCCACAGTTTCAGGGGTGGATACTGAGACAGATTCTATATCCCAGAGAACTACAGTGGTCACCTTAATGACTACTTTGGCCTCTTCTCCTTCCTAATATCACTTGTCTCATTTGCTTCCTCCTCATTCATGGAATCACCAGCTGCTATGTTCCTGTCACGGAAGCAAACACAATCTCAGTTTGATTATGTTCAGATACAGTAGCACCTAAGCCTGCCATTACCTTAAACACTTGGCATGAATTTGGTATAATTGTTTTAACTGTTGATTATAACATAGCAAAAGTGACTGCAGTTCACCAAATTCCCCATCTGCAAATGAAAAGGAATAACAATATCTACCTCACAGTGGTTTCTAAAGATTTAAAGAGACATGGAAAATGAATGTGCTTAGTATAATGTCTACCACATAAAAATCAATTTAACTGCTAGCGATTGATTGCTATCATTTATATTATGAGATTAAGAGTAATGTGACATATGGGTGAGCCTAGATGAAGCTTGTTGACTGAAACATTCTCTGACCTTTTAGCCAATCTTCAGGACATGCTATTCCCTTCCCTCTACGTCAAACCCCTGCCTCGTGCCTCATTCTGATATAGACGAAATATATTACACCAGATGCAGACCTGTGTTGTACTGTGCTACTCAATTTAATTTCAGTGTCTTTCATTTTGCTTTTGTTTGCATTTATTTTTGCAGGAAAAAAAGAGAGAAAAGAGGGGTTAAGTAACCTTTGCAAGTACTGAACATCAAAAGGTTTAGCGGGAAACAAAATTAAGTGCTGAGAAAGGATTTAAAAGAAAATAGGTACTGAGTGGGTAAAAGATCAAGAAGAGAGGGTTTGTCTCAGCTTAATGGATGGCTGTGAGAGGAGGAACAAAAGTAAGACCTCGATAAGAAGATTAAGGAATGGCCAAAATTGGATGAAAGGGAAGGAAATTAAATCAAAAGTACAGGAAATCAGAGAAGATTTGTAGGTAACTCAGAATGTGAAAGAAACCTGAAATTGAGCCCCTGAAACTCTTTCAGAGAAAAGTAAGAAGCAGTCATAATAGTATAGGATGCCAATACTGAAAGGGATTTTAACTATCAAGCACAACTATTTCCTTTTACAAGCAAAACACCTATGGTTCGGGTAGAAAAGTACACTGCTCTGTCAATGTTCCATTATTAGCGCATTGCCAACTGGGACAGAAACCAGGATTTCTTACCTTCAGTTTAGAGATTGGTTCTACCCTATCATTTCTGATAAAAGACTTTAATGAAAAGAAGTGATTTGATCTAACTGACAAATGAGGCATATGATTAGCAAATTAGATGATCTTATCATTAAAAGGATAATCATTAATAAATCTTGCTATAAAAATGGTTTACTTGGTGTTGTTTCTAATCACACAAAAAATTGAAAACAATTTAATTAGCCAATCATGATAGGACAGTTAAATAATAACATACAAGTCTAACGACAGTCCTTTTAAAACATGGCTTTGAAAAAATGTGAATGGATTTGGGAATTTTCTATAATGCTGAGGAGAGAGAAACAAGATACAAATGTGTCATAGCTGTATTCTTATAATGGCACACATTCTGTTTGGGTAATAGAGGAATTTTTTTTTGTATTTAAACCCTTGTATTGTCCACAATTTCCACAATAATGAACCACTATTTTACTAATTAGAGCCAAAAGTGACATTTTTTCTTTGAAAAGTCTTGATTAGAACAATGCATGTGAGATTAAAATCTGAGGTGACTATCTCCTTCTACTTTCAGAACAAGGATGCAATTGTTTTATTTCTTCCAAATGTGGAAGATTATCACTATTATAATCCCTCATTCTGTGCAATAACTTTGTACATCCCAATTGCTGCTGAAAATTAAGTAGAATTTATGCAATAATTAATTTTCAAATCCGTTTATTCAGCTAAGCAATAATTGGATTATTCTCTGAGACGTCTTGGCCCTCAGGAGGTGCCGTTACCTGAGAGAAGAAGGTAGGAAATGAACAAAAGGACAAAAAAAGCAAATTTAAATTTAAAGATTGTTGTGTGATAAAACAGTAAATAAACAGGATAGTTCGGGAGGACGACAGTGTGCAAGACCAGATAAAGAGCATGGCAAGACCAGGCCTTGAAGGTGGTCCTCTGAACCTGGGGTCTTGTCCAGCTGCCCTACCCCCACAGCTGACCCTCTCCAGCATCTATCCTCAGCCATAGGACAGTTACTGTCCATAGCTACCTCACCCACATAACTCACTGTTCCAATGCCCAACTGATGGGTAGCAGAAAGAGGGCGTGGTACAATGTGTGGCTCCCGGGGAGCTCAACACCAAACAACTGTGAAGGCAAAGGCCAGCTCCAAAATGCCCCATGAGATTTTTTTAAGGTCCCTAATGTGACTTTATCACAGCTCAACTTCTATGCCCAAAGCTGCTTCCCCACCCCCATCACATGTCTTAGGCTCCAAGGGCACTCCATAGCCAACTTTTTTGCACACACATCTGTGTTTTGTAATATGCCATCCATGGGACCCATTCACAAAAGTCCCTCCTCAGAAAAACATACACAATCTGACAGATGAGTCAGAGACAGCCAGGAGCAGGGCCAGGGAGAGAACAAAGACAAAACCCTGGAAGCGAAAGAGAGTGTTTGAATTTCAAGGAATAGAAAGGAAGTTTATTGCTGTTTTGCCTAACTCCTATAGCTAGAACAAAATGGAATCAGGATTCAAACCTGGGTTTGTTTGCCACTAAAGTGGATGTTCTTTCTGCCAAATTATGAGCTTCCCCAGATAATATGGGTCTTTGTTGTGTGAAATACAGTGTTCTATTTTAATCATAAAGCATTAGCTCTGCCAACATAATCACCAAGTTGTAAGTTCTGTGAATTGGCTCCTCAAATACCTCTGTGACTTTATTCCTAAAGTATCATTACTTTAACTATCTTAGTGGTTTAATTATATCCAATTAAATGTTCTTTCATATTATGGAAGTATTTGAAAGGAGGCATTTAAAAACCATGAACACACCATTTATTCTACCTACATACTTTCTGAATACATTTATGTGTAGATAATAACTATATTAGATCTTTGATTTAGTCATGCTATTAATATAAAATTAACCTGAGATTTATTTTCTCATTGGGGAAAATACATTTTATAAATGTTTTCATGGTGTATATGCAAAACTCAATACATTTACTTTTGGTGCCGATCAAAAGGGCAGTTGATTAGATTTGGAAAAATGATATGATAAAACCCACCATATCTTGTACTTTTTAGTTATTTCTCTGCATTCAGAATTTTAGTCCATTCCATATGAATTACTAATTCGTTTATCAACCATCCACTGAAACATCATCTACTGCACGGTGCTAATTTGACACATTATCTAGTACTAGCACTATGTTGGTCACTTGCAACACACTGTGAAGAATACCTCCTCTTGGAGAATTAAAATTTAATAGTGAGATCTGGGCATGAAGATTTATAAAAAAAATAAAAATAAAAAAATCAGTCCAGTAAATGGTGAGCTATAAAGTGGGTGTTTGGGAGCTGAAAAGCAGGTATGTTTTTTTCCTTGCCTGTAGCTGGCCCACGTTAACTCTTTTGCACTCCTTATGCTCTTCTGAGGATGTCCAGATGCGCTTAGCTGATGCTAAGCACAGCGCCAGAAATCGACAGTGAGCACAGCCAGGTGCAGCCACAAAACATAAAACATACAAGCAAGGTGAATGACTGAAAAGAGAAACAGAACAGCACTGTGAGCACTCATAACAAAGAAACCTACTTGGACCATAAACAAAGGTAGATAAAAGGCATTGGTAAAGGATTTCTGATGAAAGTGGAAAATGGTCTGAGATCTTAGATGGTAGAAACCGAAGAGAACTATCTTCGGCAGAAAGGTCGATAACATGCTCAAGAATCTGAAAAAATGCCCAGATATGTGAGATCTGAAAAGAGAGGAAAATGAAGGTGAAGAAATTAGGGAGTGTTCACAGGGTCAGGGATTAACAATCTACGTTAAAGCTTTAATTTCAATTTTTGTAATCGTAATGGAAAACTATACTCAAGTACCGTATTCATTAGACTCTGTTGACAAAGGGGAGTTAAATTCCTTTCCTGACTTCAAGGTGTAAACAATCCAGTAGAAGAAATGGATGGCACAGAATCACAAGATTTTTCCTTTTTTTTGTTTGTTTGTTTCTTGGGTCACACCTGGCAATGCTCAGGGGTTTCTCCTGGCTCTGAGCTCAGGAATTACTCCTGGCAGTGCTCAGGACCTACCCACTGTATCTTAGGGGCAGAGTCTCCTGTCCCTAAGATTCTTTGGAGACAAGCTAAGGGTGCAATGTGAACATTATGGAGGATACCTAACCATATTAGTGTTCAGGACAGATTTCCAGGAAGGAGAATCTGCCTGAAAAGTTTCTTCGTACACTATATCTCTCACACATTGCTGTTCATCCCTAAAGTCCTGCCCCAAGATAATTTCCACCAATGTGAGAACCCTGGCTTCAGACTCATTCTGCAGCTGTCTACAGGACTAATTTTTGTGCACTCAAAATACCAAAAGAATAATAGCATTCTTTAACAAGGCTAGCAAGATACATTTCCTAAAATGGTTTTTATTGGTTGAGCATCTAAATACATAAAACCAGAAACTAGATACAACACTAGAAAAGAATGACAAGTACTAACTCATTGTTAAATATCTTTGCTTATATAATGAAATTTCTCTAAATAATAAGAAATTCTGGGGCCAGAGCAATAGTTCAGTGTGCTTGCCTTGCTTTCAGCTGACCCAGGTCGGATCCCGGGCACCACATAGGGGTACCCGCACCAGGAGTAATCCCTGAGCACAGAGCAGGGAATTAAACAGGAGCACAGCTGAAAGTGACATGGCTCTAAAACCAAAATAAATAAACGTTTGTTTAACAAAAGTAAAAGAAATTCTGGCTGGACTAGAGCTGAAAATCAGAAATGCATCCCAAATGGGAGTTGGGGGCAACTACGTGCCCAGTATGTATCTTGAGGAGAAAAGAAAAAAAAGACCCTTTTATTTTTAAGAGCTGTAGAAAATACAGTACAAATGTAAAAGTGATACAATATCTTGTTTGTTTCTACTGTGATAGCGGGAGGAAGGACCAGGACAGGAAGCTATAAAGTGGGTGGCAATACTGTGAAACTTAAAGCATATGCCTTGGAGCCTAGACAAGCTGATCTGAAACTAAATTAGGGAAAGGTAATCTCCCTGTGGCACATACTCCACGAAAAGTCTCAGCCCAGCTCTAGGCAGGGGCCCTGGAAGATCAGCCAAGAACATGATGTTCAGAGCAAAAGCTAGTGGATAGGCCATCAGTGAAACACAGGTTCAGGGCAGCACCCAGCAATGGCAGAGGTTCCCGTTCCTTTCATTGGCAGGTTTGATGAGGTCTAATACAGACCTGAGTACCTAGACGCCTTTGTAACGTCAATCCTGAAAGGGGGTGGGGGGGCTTTCAACAAAATTACTGTAATTATTTAAGTGGGGGTACAAGTATTTCAAGTTTGGCCATTAGTGTCCGTGTATTAGCATTTCCAATCAACTCTCAATAACATTCCACTAACATATATATATATATATATATATATATATATATATATATATATATATATATATCACTTATTTTGAAACTATGCACAGAATAAAGCTTTGAGGAGAAGGAAAAATGGGCAATTACCAGGTGAACTGCTCCGGATGACTCTGGACAGGTCATTTTACTTGTTTGGGCATCAGAATTGTCAGATAGCAAATAGGATGGGAAATGGAAATAAAACAATGATTCTAAACCCAGTAGGCAAACAACTCGGGAAGTGGGTACTGCATGATTATATTAAAATAAATCTAACAATCATTAATTTGATCAAAATTTAAAAGTCTGTACTACCCCAGAACTTCCGGTAACAAGATAGTTACATTAGCTCCATTCCTTCTAAGTGTCTTTGTTTCTGTGGGGTCGTCTCCACTCCACCCTCTTCCAGCTTTGATCCTCAGGGACTTAACAGTTTAGAGAAAAGCCTCTGGGAACAATGCACCAAAATGACACCTTCAGATACTAACACTACATGTCAGGCTTCTGCTCTAAATGCTTCTCTGGCATTGAAGTTTCCATGACTTTATACTATGAATTTCACAATGTAGGATTCTGTTTTATTGATTGATTGATTGCTTTTGGGTCACACCCAGCATTATACACAGGGGATACTCCTGGATCTGCACTCAGGAATTACTCATGGCAGTGCTCAGGGGACCATACGGGATGCCGGGATCGAACCCAGGTCAGCCACGTGCAAGGCAAATGCCTACCTGCTGGACTATCGCTCTGGCCCCTAAGATTCTGTTTTAGACAGCAGAGCGTACCCCATATGTTGCCCCAAGTCTCACCAGAAGTGTGGGCCCTCCCAAGAAAGAAAGTTATCGCCTCAGTATACAGTTTGTGGTGCCTAGCTCGCATCTGTTCTTCAGAACTCCTCGTGATTTCAGTCAGTAGTGGGACCAGAGGCAGGACATCAAGAACGGGCCTTCACAACCCAGGACAGGTGTTCCTGTGGACGACTCCACAGGGGCCCGCTCTGCCTAAGGGTTTGAGGATAACGGAATTGCTCTTGGGTTGGTGCTTTTGACCAAGACTCCTAGGCCTGGGACAGGCTATGCAGAGGGCTCCAGTCCGACAGAGCTCTGCCTGCTTTCCCAGGGCTTGCAGAAAGCCACTTTTCAGTCTCTGTCATCGCTTTCTGCAGACAGAACACTGAGATCCAAGTAAAACCCACACTCCTTGCTTTCAGAAGGACTTTCCTTACAAGTTCATGGTTTGGAACAGAGATCTGAATCCCATCCTGGGGCCGTACTATCAGGGGTAGGAATGGAAACCCACCGGATGGAGCAGAATCGTGGCTTGGTACTGAGCAGCCTTCAGAGCTCTGCCCCGTAAAGAGCACATGACTGAGATCCGCAGGGAAGTGTTTGGAGAGCCATTTCATGACACCTGACGGAGAAAGGCAGACCAAGGGAAGGACTGGCTTTCTGGTTGCTGTCTCTTAAAAAGGAGCTCAGAAATTGGATCTTGGGACGGAGCGATAGCCAGAGTGATTGCTGAGTCGACCAGGGTAACCCTGGAGCATCGGTGTGACCCAAAAGCAAAAAAAAAAAAAAAAAAGAAATTGGATCTTGGAACAGAGATTGAGTGTGCTTCCCAGGAATGGAGTTTCTGCAAAACAAGAACCAACTGCCACCACCCTGGGGCAATCTCCACCCTCCGCTGGGTCCAGAGCCCCCTGGAGTTGTTTCTCTTGTTTGCATCTCTTTTTAATGTCCCCCTTTGTTGCAGAAATCTTGGGCTTTCTTTCAAAGGCCTAGGTCCCAAGGTATTATTTTTATTTGCAAATTTCTGAGGAGGGTGACTCATGCCGGGTCTGAAGTTCCTTTTTAAAGATTATTAATTGGGGCCAGAGTGATAGCACAGTGGGTAGGGCAGTTGCCTTGAGCCAACCTATCCCCAGAATCCCATATGGTCCCCCCAAGTACCCCAGGAGTGCAGAGCCTGAGTGCAGAGCCAGGAGTAACCCCTGAGCACTGCCAGTGTGACCCAAAAAAGCAAAAAAAAAAGATTATTAATTAAAGATGATTAATTATTAGATAATTAAAGATTCCTTTTAAAGATTACTTTAGCATCTCCTGTAGATCTCTACTCCAGATTTTATTTATTTTATTGCCTCATATATTTCATACTGAGGTCTTTACCCTCAAAGCAGAGATTGGTTAGTTATTGCCCAAACAAATTTTTCTTGTCTTTCTGGACATGGTTAGGTTATTCTTCTGAATACCTTCTTTTGTGTTGGTTATGACCAAAGGGTGATTTAGCACAAGAGGAAGGAATTGGTGTGGAGACACATCCTCACCCTCACTCTTTCCTTGTCTGTTGAGAGGACACGAAGAGTAGGAGATGGCAAAGTCTGAAAGAGGCGGAAGTCATGATTCCCGAAAAGCCTGTTTGAAAGAGCATCCTGCACTGCTGACCCATCTTGTTCTGGAACTTGAGTTAGAAATGAACTGTGAGGATTCAGGTGAGTAAATGGCAGTAGCCAGTCTGTTGGGGACCATGGCAGTGACCAAGACATATTGTGGGCTCACCAGCTAGCAGAATGACCACCATAAATCAGATAATTAATAAACATGTAAAGATGAAAACATCTCAACTAACCTTTCTTAACTGTTCTTATAGAAAAGGCATGAAAACTAAATTGATCCCATTTGCCTTTGCACTTACAGCCTTTAATAAATAAAATTGGAAACATTTTTATTCTTGCAATAACAACAATATAGTCTTTTATTAGAATTTTATACTTCTTGAACTTAAATCTAAACACTGAACTGCTTTTAATCAATGATAATCAACAGAATAGTGAATAGATTATTGATAATTGATTTTAAAATAATCAGTAAAATAGTCCATAGAATGTTGCCACTGGGTTTCCAGATTAATGTCCATCTATTTATTAATCACTATCCCTTGTTATTCAATAAACAATTAAATCAGTAATTAATCAAGTGACATTCAAACCAGTTAACCTCTTATCCCAGTCCACATTTCATCATTCTGTTAACAAGGTAATGTTTTTGTTTAATAGCGCCAATACATTTATTTTTCTCATTTCTCTAACTCTTCTCTAATATCCTGGTCTGGAATTTACACAAAAAATGCAAATTATTATTTGAGTTGCTTATGAAATCCAAGCTGATTCCTGTATGTCACATGTTGATGAAAGTGTCCATATATTATCCATTGACAAATTTCATGGCAAATCACCATCTAGTTTAACATCCTAAAATCTAGATACATTCCTTTATTGTGAAAATCTTTACAATTTTCCCACACCACACCAAATCCTCAACCCCCCATGATAAGCAAAAAGCATTCAAACACCGCAGCTTGCGCCCCCCAACATAACACACCCATGCACCACCGCCGCGGGAAAAGGCGGCCCCTGGAGTGGGTGGGGAATCGCCTGGCCTGTTGTGAGGTTCGCCGGGGGGGGCCAAACCAACCCACCACCCCCCCCGACTGCCTCATGAACAGCTGGGCACAGGGAGCAGCGAACCCGCCCCCTCCCCCAGTCTGAGAGTCTCTGGCCAGCACACACCTGGGCTGGATTGAGGAAGAAATGGCGGGGGTTTGACCGGGCTGTCCTGGTATCTTTCATATTGTCTCTGAGTTCTCAAAATGACCAACAATGGTCCCACAATCACATTAGTTTCTTTAGTAACTTGAGAG
The DNA here is from genome assembly GCA_021461705.1 of Cryptotis parvus. Taxonomy (NCBI): domain Eukaryota; kingdom Metazoa; phylum Chordata; class Mammalia; order Eulipotyphla; family Soricidae; genus Cryptotis; species Cryptotis parvus. The sequence continues at coordinate 52,519 of JAJIBD010026301.1, forward strand.
ATAATTAATTCACCTGAAGTTCACCACGTTAATTGGCTTCAAGGAACAATGCAACGAATAAGGCAATCTGTTTGATGTTCTACAACGGAATGAGCCTGGCAACTCGCCCCCCCTTGTGACCTGTACTGTCTACATCCAGGCAGATGGCATCCCTTGCTTACATCCTTCTACCCTCCCTCACATTCCTCTTCTACATCTTTTCCCACTGCCTTCTTCTGAAGTAAATCAGAGATCATACAATTAATCATTTTTATCATTACTAGGATTGTTATTAGTTTCTGGCCACATCCAATGGTGCTTAGTGGCTGCTCTTGGCTCTCTGCTCAGGTGTCATGGCTTGTGGTGCTGGGATTGAATTGAGGTCAGTGACATTCACAGCAGGCATCTCAATCCTGTGCTATCCTCTTCAGTCACAATAAATCATGTTAGAATGTACAATTCAGTGGCATTTACTGCACTCACAGTGTTTTACCACCATAATTCTCTCGGCTAATTTTTTTTCAGCCTCCCCCCAAGAACACTCTGATCACATTGTACATTCACTCTATTTTCTGTCTCTGCAGATTTGCATATTTAGACACTTCATATGAAGGATTCTCAAAGGGCTGGAGAAAAGTAGAGTGGGAAGGGCAGTTTGCCTTGCACACTGCAATCTGTAGAATGATCTCCCTGAACCCCATCTGTGGTCCCTTGAGCCCTGGCAGGAGAGATTCCTTGAGTGTAGAGATAGGAGTAAGCTCTGAGCCCAGCTGGGTGTATGTGTGCAAAAATAAAAGAATCAAAATAAACAATAAAATAAAATATTGTTCTGAGTGTGGCTGCAGAAACACAACATGTTACCACTCCCAAAGTGCTCAGGCGACCATGTATTACATAAAGCCCTTTGAGCCATTTCTCTAGTTCCAATGATCATGTTCTTTATTTATGTGCCTTTATAATATAAGCTTCTCCCATGTCTCTATACGTGCATCATTACATGCATTTACTTTTTATTCTTATTAGTTTTGGGGGCGTGGGGTCAGACCCAGGAAAGCTCAGGAATTATTCCTGGCTCTGAATTCAAGGATCTCTCCTGGTGGGCTTAAAGGACCAAGAGACGATGGGGGTTGAATCCTGGTCAGCTGCACGCAAGGCAACCACATTATCTAATGTTCCAGCTTTCTGTTCTCAGCGCATTAACTTTTTATATATCTTTAAACACATGAATTCATCCAAAAGTTCCCTATGCAGTAATAAGAGTAAAACTTATTTTCAGAATCAACCATGATATTCAATGCTTCTTGTTTTGAAGTTAATAATTTTTCTCTAAGCCCTATGAAATTTATATGTGCTTTGCTCAGCGCTGTGCATAGTACTTGTAGTGATCTAGGCACATGGTAAACACTAAACAACAGTTCTCAAAAAACAAATAATCATAATACCATTGAACACTTCTTTGTGAAGAACCATTTAAAGTATTTCACATGAATTGTCATATTTTTCCTCCGATTAACTCCAAAAACAGGTAATACAATTTTCCTCATTTGACAAATATGATAACTGAGGTAAATAAATGTTAGATAACTTGAGCAGTGTTATAAAGTTATAGAGACAGAGAATGAACTCAAATGCAGGCAGTTGGACTCTAGTCTCCTTCTTTTAATCACCAGCTTACTGAATAGACAAATAAGACCCAGGTCATATGCTTAATCTAATCTTTACTCTGAATATTTTAGTGTCTAGATCCTTAAATGTATTTTTAAGTCATAGAGCTGTGTTTGCCTGCTGTTCCTTTTTCACTGTTCTAAAAGGCTGTTCTCCTGAATTTCCTATCTCTATTAATTACATCTCATACATTTAGGCACTAAGATTTGCATCCTACCAACCACTCACCCACACACTGCCCTCTCCCAAACCCTGTACAGAGTTAGTTATTAAATTCTTGGATTAGTGGTTTCAAGCAAGCTGACATGTAGGACTGTCTTGTCAATCAATGTAAAATAATTTACTATTGCTAATAATAGAATTCCCGAGTTTAAAAGTGATTTACTTTTTAACTAGTATATAAAATAGAGGGTAGTCAAAATCAACTATGTAAGTCATCACTCTCACTCATATAAATTCTGAAGGTGTTTTTTAATGCTAGAGGAATAGCTGGAAGTGAAGTTAGCAAGCTCAGAATTTATATATCACTGAATATGCTCACAGGATTGAGTAATGCAATTGAACTTTATTTATCATATATGACATCTGGATAGAAAGGGTGGTGAACTGTCACTGTAAAGTGAAGCTCTACTAGTACCTCATATTTATATCCTTTCATACCCATTTTATTCATTATCATGCTTAATTTAAATTTAGATTATTTCACCTTTTAGCTGATTTCCCTGTCTCTGCATTTATCCTCCAACCTGTCTGGAAGTTCACTATTGTCCTTGCTATAAATATTTCTTGAGCACAATTCTGATAAAGCACCCCTCTGCTCATTCACCTAATAATGTCTTTCAAGGGTATTTGTAGAAGCTATGATGAGCCTCCACTCGCCTAAGCAGGGTAGCACTGGTTGCCTCAAAGTTCCATAATGACCTGCCTCCATTCTTCCGATTTGGTCCTCCTGTTATTTTATGCCTTCTTATGTAATAAGAAGAACAGCTTAAAAGCAATCAATAAAGTCTGTAAGTACTTAACTGCTACAGTCTGAAAGACACAAAGAGATTTGAAGGTCCTCCAAAGAAGTGCCAGGGCGGGGGTCAGTCCTAGTGACACACCAGAAATGTTCAGGGATCAAGTGGTATCAAGGATGGAATTGGGGGGCTATGGCATGCCGCACAGACACTTCATCCTTTAATATATTTCACCAGCACTAGAACATGCCATGTTTTAGGAATAAAAATAAAGATAGAAATATATGGGCTTCCATTTTTTATGCAGAGATTTGTATTAAGAGTCTCATCTTCTAAAAGACATGAGAATGCTTTTTGAAAGACAATACCTGATACTTTAATATTGAGAAGGGGAATATCAAGAAGACAAAGAAATCAGAACAAAGTTTTTCACACGTATATATAATTTATTTTTTTTTTATATTGGGTATATAGTCTTTAAACTTTTTTTTAAGTATTTTTATTATACCACCGTGAGATATACAAATAAAAGATATACAATTAAAAAGTTCATGTTTGGGTTTTGGTCATACAGTGTTTCAGCACCCGTCCCTCCACCAGTGCCCATCTCCCACCACCAACATCCCGGTTCCCTCCCCCTTCCCCAGCCCCTGCTCCATGGCAGGTTCTTTATTTCTTTCCCTTTCTCTCTCTTTCTCTTTTTCCTTCCCTTCCAGACTATGGATTACAGAACATACATTAAAAGGTTGTCATGTGTATCCTTTTTGCCTCTATTTAATGCTCAGTTCTAGGTTGGCATTAGTACCCTCGACAATTATTAGCACCCTGTTCCATTTTCTGTCTTACCTAAACTCTGACTCCCACACGTTTGTGATAATTTCCACCTTTGACAAGACCTCCTGATATATGTTTCACTTGACCTTGGATATTGGTATCATAATATGTACATATATATTTATGCCATGCAAATAAATGCAGTCATTCTGTATCTGTCTCTCTCCTTCTGGCTAATTTCGCTCCAACATAATCTTCTCCATGTCCATCCATTTATAGGCAAATTTTATAACTTCATTTTTCCTAACAGCTGCATAGTATTCCATTGTGTAGATGTACCAAAGCTTCTTTATCCAGTCATCGATTTTTCGGGCACTCTGGTTGCTTCCAGATTCTGGCTATTGTGAATAATGCTGCTATGAACATAAAAGTAGGGATGGTGTTTCCGCTGCGTATTTTTGGTTTCCCAGAGTAGATTCCCAGGAGTGGTATGGCTGGGTCAAATGGGAGTTCAATTTCTAGTCTTTGGAGGAAAGTCCATATTGTTTTCCAGAAAGGCTGTACCAGCCCGGCATTCCCACCAACAATGGATGAGTGTCCCCTTTTCCCCACATCCACGCCAGCACTTGTTGTTCTTGCTCTTTTGAATATGTGCCAGTCTCTGTGGTGTAAAGTGGTATCTCATTGTTGTTTTGATTTGCATCTCTCTGATGATTAGTGATGATGAGCATTTTTTCATATGTTTTTTTGGCCATTCGAATTTCTTCCTTGCTGAAGTTTCTGTTCATTTCTTCTCCCCATTTTTTGATGGGGTTGTTTTGTTTTCTTCTTGTAAAGTTCTACCAGTGCCTGATATATCCTGGATATTAACCCCTTATCAGATGGGTATTGGGTGAATATTCTTTCCCATTCTGTGGACTGCTTTTTGTATCTTAGTCACTGTTTCTTTTGAGGTGCAGAAGCTTTTTAGTTTCATGTACTCCCATATGTTTATCTTTTCTTCTAGTTGCTTTGTTAGTGATGTTTCACCTTTGAAGATGCCTTTAGCTTCAATGTCGTGGAGGGTTTTTCCTATATTTTCTTCAATGTACTTTATGGATTCAAGTCTGATATTGAGATCTTTAATCCATTTTGATCTGATTTTTTGTGCATGGTGTTAGACACAGGTCCAAATTCATTTTTTTTACATGTTGCTGCCCAGTTTTCCCAACACCACTTGTTGAAGAGGCTTTCCTTACTCCATTTTAGACTCATTGCACCTTTATCAAAGATTAAATGATCATGTGTTTGAGGTTGGGTGTCAGGATACTCAATTCTATTCCATAGGTCCACAGGTCTGTTTTTTTATTCCAATACCATGCTGTTTTAATTACTACTGCCTTGTAGTACAGTTTGAAGTTGGGAAAGGTGATGCCTCCCATCTTCTTTTTTCCCGAGGATTGCTTTAGCTATCCTTGGGGGTTTATTGTTCCATACAAATTTCAGGAGCGTTTGGTCAATTTCTTTGAAGAATGTCATCGGTATCCTCATAGGGACTGCATTGAATCTGTACAGAGCTCTAGGGGAGTATTACCATTTTGACAATGTTGATTCTCCCCATCCATGAACAGGGAATGTGTTTCCATTTCCTTGTGTCCTCTTTTTATCTCTTGGAGCAGTGTCTTGTAGTTTTCTTTGTATAGGTCCTTTTACATACTTGGGTAAGTTGATTCCTAGGTATTTGATTTTCTGTGGCACAATTGTGAATGGAATAGTTTCCTTAATATCCCTTTCTTCTCTTTGCGTTATTTGTATATAGGAAAGCCACTGACTTTTGGGTGTTGATTTTGTATCCCTGCCACTCTACTATATGCGTCTATTGTTTCTAGGAGTTTTTTTGGTAGAGAGTTTAGGGTTCTCTAGGTATAATATCATGTCATCTGCAAATAATGATAGCTTGACTTCTTCCTTGCCTATCTGGATGCCCTTGATGTCCTTTTCTTCTCTGATTGCTATGGCAAGTACTTCCAGTACTATATTGAATAAAAGAGGTGAGAGGGGGCAACCTTGTCTTGTCCCTGATCTCAGGGGGGAAGGCTTTCAACTTTTCCCCATTTAGAATGATGCTTGCTGTGGGCTTTTGGTAGATGGCTGTAACTATCTTGAGGAAAGTCCCTTCAATTCCCATTTTCTGGAGCGTTTTAATCATGAACGGGTGCTGGATCTTGTCAAATGCTTTTTCTGCGTCTATTGAAAGGATCATATGGTTTTTATTTTTCCTTTTATTGATATGATGTATTATGTTGATTGACTTGCGAATGTTGAACCATCCTTGCATTCCCGGGATGAATCCTACTTGGTCATGATGTATAATCTTCTTGATGATTCTTTGGATTCTGTTTGCTAGTATTTTGTTGAAGATCTTAGCATCCGTGTTCATCAGGGATATTGGTCTGTAGTTTTCTTTCTTTGTGTTGTCTCTCCCTGCTTTTGGGTATCAGGGTGATATGTGCCTCGTAGAAGCTGTTTGGGAGTGTTTCTGTTTCTTCTATTTCCTGGAAGAGCTTGAAAAGGACTGGCAGTAGGTCCTCCCTTAAAGGTTTGGTAGAGTTCACTAGGGAATCCGTCTGGACCTGGGCTTTTGTGTTTGGGCAGACTTTTAATTACTGTTTCTATTTCCTCGATGGTGATAGGCTTATTCAGGTATTGGAGGTCTTCTTGTTTCAGCCGTGGGAGGTTATAGGACTTCAGGAATTGATCCATTTCTTCTAGATTCTCATGTTTCACGGCATACAGGCTCTCAAAGTAATCTCTGATGATCTTTTTTGGATTTCTGTGGTTTCTGTTGTGATGTCACCCTTTTTATTTCTGATTCTGTTTATTTGGGTTTTCTCTTTCCCTGTCCTTACAAGTCTTGCCAATGGTTTGTCAATCTTGTTTATTTTTTTCAAAAAACCAGCTCTTGGTTTCATTAATCTTTTGGATTTTTTTTTTGGTTTCCAACTCATTGATTTCCTCTCTAAGTTTTATTATTTCCCTTTTTTTTCTGCCTGGGTTGGGCTCCTTTTTGTTGGTCTTTTTCTAATGTCTTCAGCTGTGTAGTCAGGTTATTTATGTGGGCCCTTTCTTGTTTCCTGATGGATGCTTGCAGAGCTATAAACTTCCCCTCTTAACACGGCTTTTTGCCGTGTCCCACAAGTTCTTATAATTGGTATCTTCATTTTCATTTGTTTCCAGAAATCTTTGGATTTCCTGTTTGATTTCTTCTATGACCCATTTTGTTGTTCAGGAGTGAGCTGTTCAGTTTCCAGGTGTTTGGTTTGACTCCCTGTTTCTGTGTACGGTTAACTTCCATTTTCAGTGCATCATGGTCTGAAAAGATAGCTGACACAATTTCTTCTTTTTTCATTTTATTGAGGTATGCTTTGTGGCTCAGCATGTGGTCTATCTTGGAGAATGTTCCATGTGCACTGGAGAAAAATGTGTATTCAGCTTTTTTGGCATGAAAAGCCCTCCGATATATCCACTAGCTCTCTTTCTTCCATTTCTTCCCTTCAGGTCCAATATTTCCTTGGTGAGTTTCAGTCTTGTTGATCTATCCATCGTTGATAGAGCAGTGTTGAAGTCTCCAACTATTATTGTGCTACTGTTAATGTCTTCTTTGAGGTCTCTTAGTAGTTGTTTTTTGTATTTTGCTGACCCCTCGTTGGGTACATATATGTTTATTAGTGTAATTTCTTCCTGGTGTACATACCCCTTAATTAATAAGAAGTGGCCTTCGTTGTCCCTTCTAACCTTTTTCAGCCTGAAGTCTATATTATCTGATACTAATATGGCCACACCAGCCTTTTTGGAGGAGTTGTTTGCATGGAGAATGGTCTTCCAACCTTTGACTCTGAGTCTGTGTTTGTTCTGCTTATTCAGATGCGTTTCTTGTAGACAGCAGAATGTTGGGTTCAATTTTTAATCCATTTTGTCACTCTGTGTCTCTTAATTGGTGCATTTAGACCATTGACATTGAGAGAGATTATTGTCATGCGATTTTGTGCCATCTTTCTTTTTGTGTTTGTTGTGCTTATGGGTT
>JAJIBD010026302.1:0-25073 GCA_021461705.1 Cryptotis parvus
GGATCTTGTCAAATGCATTCTCTGCCTCTATTGATATGATAATATGTTTTTTTTCTCTTATTGATATGATGTATTATGTTGGTTGACTTGTGAATGTTCAATCATCCTTGTATTCCCAGGATGAATCCTACTTGGTCATGATGTGTAATCCTCTTATGAGTCTTTTGGATTCTGTTTGCTAGTATTTTGTTGAAGATCTTAGTATCTGTGTTCATCAGGGAGATCGGTCTGTAGTTTTTTTTCTTTATGTGGTTTTCTACCTGCTTTGTGTATTAGGGTGATTATGTGCCTCGGAGAAGCTGTTTTGGAATGTTTCTGTTTCCTCTATTTACTGGAAGAGCTTGAAAAGGACTGGGAGTATGTTCTTCTTAAAGGTTTGGTAGAATTCACTAGTGAATCCATCTGGACCCAGGCTTTTGTGCTTGGGCAGACTTTTAATTACTGTTTTAATTTCCCTCTATGGTGAAAGGCTTATTCAGGTATTGAAGGTCTCTTTGTTTTAGCCATGAAAGGTTATAGTACTTTAGGAATTTATCCATTTCTTCTAGGTTCTCATGGTTCTTGGAATATAGACTCTCAAAGTAGTCTCTGATGGTCTTTTGGATTTCTTGGTTTCTGTTGCAATGTCCCACTTTTCATTTTTGGTTGGGTTTGTTTGTGTTCTCTCTTTCCATGTCCTTACAACTCAGTGGTTTGGCAATCTTGTTTATTTTTTCAAAGAACCAGCTCTTGGTTTCATTAATGTTTTGGATTGTCTTTTTGGGTTTCCTAGCTCATTGCTTTCCCTCCCTAAGTTTTATCATTTCTTTCTCTCTGCCTGGGTTGGGCTCCTTTTGTTGGTCTTTTTCTAAAAAATATGAACTGCGAAGTCCAGTTATTTAGGTGGGTCCTTTCTTTTTTTGTGAAGAATGCTTGCAGAGCTGTGAACTTTCCTTAACACTGCTTTTGCTGTGTCTCACAAATACTGATAAAAAAGTGTCTTCATTTTCATTTGCTTCCAGGAATCTTTGGATTTCCTGTTTTATTTCTTCTATGATCCATTGGTTGTTCAGCAGTGAGCTGTTCAGTTTCCAGGTGTTTGGTTTGACTCCCTGTTTCTGTGTGTGGTTAACTTTCATTTTCAGTGCATCATGGTCTGAAAAAATAGTTGACACAATTTCTATCTTTTTATTTTATTGAGGTATGCTTTTGCGGCTCAGCATGTGGTCTGCCTTGGAGAATGTTCCATGAGCACTCGAGAAAAATGTGTATTGAGCTTTTTGGGGATGAAATGCCCTGTATATATTAACCAGTTCTCTTTCTTACATTTCTTCCTTAGCCCTAGTATTTCCTTGATGAGTTTCAGTCTTCTCAGTCTATCAGTAGTTGATAAAGCAGTGTTGAAGTCTCCAACTATTATTGTGCTAATGTTAATGTCTTCTTTGAGCTCTATTAGCAATTGTTTTATGTATTTTTCTGGCCCCTCATTGGGTGCATATATATTTAATAGTGTGTTTCTTCCTGGTATAAATATCTCTTAAGAAATGACCTTCATTGTCCTTTCTAAATTTTTCAGCCTGAATTTTATATTGGCAGATACTAGTATGACCACACCAACCCTTTTGGAGGAGTTATTTGCATGGATAATTCTCTTCCATCTTTTGACTTTGAGTCTGTGTTTGCTCTGATTATTCAGATATGTTTCTTATAGGCAGCAGAATGTTGGATTCAGTTTTTTAATCCTCTTTGCCACTCTGTGCTCTCTTCCTTGATGCATTTAGGCTTTTGATGTTGAGAGAAAATTGTCATAGAATTTTGTGCCATCGTTCTGTTTAAAATTGTGGTGTTTTGGGTTTGTCTTATTTTACAGTAGACCCTTCAGTCCTTTTAAAGTTGGTTTGAGTCTATGATGTTCCTTAGTTGTTGCTTATCCATGAAGTTGTGTATCTTTACTTCATATATGAATGTGAGACTATCTGGGTAAAAATATTCTTGGGTGAGGCCTGCTGTTCATTTAGTCTTTTCACAATACCCCCATTGTGTTTTGGGCTCAGAGTGTTTCATCTGAGAAGACCGCTGTAAATCTTAGGGATGCTCCCTTGTATGTGATTTCCTTCTTTGATCTTGCAGCTTTCAGTATTCTACCTCCACCTATAGTTTGTGTCATTCTATTAGGATGTGTCTTAGAGTATTCTTATTGAGGTTTCTTTAGCTGGTACCCTGTGGGTCTCCTGAATCTGATAGCAAACTTTCTCCAGTTCCGGGAAATTCTCAGCAATGATGACTTTGACAATTTCTTCTTCATCAGGGGTTTCTTCTTGCCCTTCTGGGACCACAGTGATACATACATAATTTATTTTGGCTTAATCTCAATTATCTCCTGTTGTCTGTTCATTAATTGTGAGTCTTTTTTTCCATCTTCTGCTGTTGTCTCCCGGAAAGGATTCAACACAATCGACCATATCCACACAGTAACCAAGCTCATTGAGGTTTGTAGGGAGTACAAGATGCCGCTCTGTCTCAAGTTCATTGATTTACAGAAAGCCTTTGATTCTGTGGAGACTGAAGCAGTCATTGAAGCCCCTATCCAAACAGGGTGTTCAAATCCAATAGATCAAGATCCTTCATGAGCTGTATTACAGATTCACCACCAGGATCTCACCATTCTACAAAAGAAGTGATCATTGATGTCAAAAGAGGGGTTCGACAGGGTGATACCATTTCACCAAAACTCTTCAGCGCCACCCTCGAAGTACATTATGCGACAATTAGAATGGGAAGGAATGGTAGTGAAGATAGATGGTCGGCAAATATACCACCTTCGCTTCGCTGATGACATCGTTCTAATAACACCAAACATTAGCCAAGTGGCACAAATGCTGGCTAACTTTGACCGAGAATGTGGAAAGATAGGTCTACAGCTGAATATCAACAAAACTATGTTCATGAAAAATGAACTATTTCCAGAGGCTCCATTCACTCTCAATGGAACAAACATCACTGAATGCAATAGTTTTGTGTACCTAGGCCGAGAAGTCAACATAATGAATGACCTAAAACCTGAGCTGCGCAGGAGGAAGAGAGTGGCATGGAATGCCTTCAAAGGCATCGAAGAAATAGCTAAAAGGACAAAGAACCTCCAGCTCTGGGCACATCTCTTCATCTCCACCATTCTCCTTGCATTAACATATGTCTCAGAGACCTGGGCCCTATGAAAGCAGGATGAGAATGCTATTCGGGTCTCCCAGAGAGGAATCAAAAGAGCTATGCTTGGAATATCACGCCTCACTCAAGTGAAAGAAGGAATCGGAGTTCCGACCTCTGTCACTATTCCAGAATCAGGGATGCTGTCTCATTTGTCAAGGCATTGAAAATTAGATGGGCTGGACATGTAATGCGATTTGGAGACAACCGCTGGACTAGAGCCATTACGGATGGATCCCACGGGGATGTCAAAAGATCACGTGGCCGCCCACCTACAAGATGATCAGACTTCCTTGTCAAGACCCTGAAGGAACAGTTTGAGGCTCTCACTTTCCTGAATCAACCAGATGCCATTGGGCTACATTGGCATGTGATAGGGTCCAATGGAAATGTTAATGGCGCCTGCTCGAGCAAATTGATGAATGACTGGATTCAAGTGATCAAGTGATCAATTGATCAAGCTGTTGTCTAGAGAATCTTTGGACCTCATCTTGGAGATCACTAATTCTTTCTTCAGCAGTTATTACTCTGCTTTGGAGGCCTTCTAGTGTGGTTTTTCATTTCATTTATACATTTCTAATATCTGTCATTTTTGCTTGTATTTTGGTCTGCATTTTACTAATTTCTGCCTCGCATGCCCCTCTTGTATTTTATTAATTTTGTATTCCTTTGCTTCTTTGAATTCCTTATGCATCCTTACAAAATTCCTTATCAGGGTGGTTATATAGCTCATCATTATTGCTTGGCTCATCTGGACTAGTGTCTTCACTCACTGAGCTGATGGAATTCTTTGTTGCTTTACCATTATGACATTGTAGGTTGCAAATGTGTGTTCTTGGGTGGCTACACAGTACAGATAGTAGGTGCCTGGGTTGTTTGCAGAGTACGGGATGGGTGGCAACGATGTAGGGAAGAAAGCTAACTGGTATCCCAGGTAATATAAATAGTAAGTACCTGTGCGGTTTTGAGTTTTGGGATGTGGGTGGGTGGTTCCATGGGGTGCACAGGACTCAAGCACACCTGGTAGGGGGATGGGAGGCATCTATGGGAGCTGGGAGGAAGTGGCCGGGCAGGAGGTCAGAGGCTCTGTGATCCTCATTCCCATTGGTGCAAGTTCCAGGCCTTTACCCTGGGACTGGGTGGTTCTGCAGGGTGCACAGGGCTCAAATTCACCTGGTAGGGGTGGTGGGAGGCATCTGTGGGAGCTGGGAGCTGTAAACACTATTTTATAACTTTTTGTGTCTGTGCTATTCATTAACACTTACCTGTTTGATCCTATATTTACCATCTATGGCAGTGTTTTATCTGTTCCGTACCAAATACCCACAACAAATAGCACTATTACATGTTTTACATAGCATTATTGATTTGACAAAAATTTTCCTGATGTGCTGGTGTTTATGGTAAAATGTCTGGGTTCTATTTAACTTCATGTTGGCTTATTTCTATTAATTTAAAGACTATTTGGAGACTCTATATTTAATAGCCTGTTTTTGATTTAGTTACAGGTGACAAGGCTGATAAATATTAAGGTTCTGGGAAAATAAGGAAAGATCTAAAATAAGAGAAATATTATCCACTAGTGGTGGAAGTGTCATATGGCTCAGTCTCTATGGAATGCAATAGAGATTTCTCAAAAGAAAATAGAATTACCAAATGACTCAGCAATAACACTTTTGGGTATTGTTTCCCAAAACACTTAAACATTAATAAGAAAAGCAGAAAAAACAACAACAACAAAAAATAAAGATCAAATACCCAATGATGGATAAATGAATCAAGAAGCTGTAGTTTATATAAACAGTAGAATATTAGGCAGCTCTAAGAAAGAGTAAAATCATGCTCTTGGGAACAACATAGATAGAACTAGAGTATATCATGTTGGGTGAAATTGATGTGAGGTGGGCCCCATGGGTGGCTTATATGAGGTGAGAACGGAGAGAGATGGTCGCTTTCTCCCCAGCTACCTCCACCACCCAGGACCTGCTGGGCAGACTAAGGACAGATAAAGTCTGCAATGATCCCTGCATGACATAGGCCTGAGCTCCACCAGTCCCACAAGGTGGCTGTCAAGCCACACCTGATGTTCACTTGATCTCTGGGCATGGGGAATTGATCCCTACCACCCGAGATTTCTTGGAGAACCACAGACTCAAGCTGGTGAGGAATTGCTCTTTGCAGGAAAGGAAAATGAATCCTAGATCTTACCCAGGGTTTCCTCAGGGTTTGTGTTGGCCTCGCAGAAAAGAGTTTTCAGGAATAGACAAGAAGTGAAGTAAAACAGATTTTTATTATTATGGAGGTTTTAGGACAGGGAAGGAGGAGAGAAAGAGAGAGTAACGTGCTCAAGGGAGAACGCCAGCTGCTCCAAAGCCGAAGAGGAAGCCCAGACTGATTTCCAAAGTGGGTTTTTATCTTCTTGGGCTGGAATGCTCTGGAATCTTCTGCTGAGCCATAAGAAGGTTGATGAGGGGGTAAGGGCTGGGTGGAAGAAGGGCGGATCCAGCTTTCTTAGGGTCTGTGACTGACTAATGGGCCTTATCAAGTCTTCATTCCTGGTTCCAAAAGGTGATAGCCTAATGGCGACAGTTCACTGCCATGCAGCCCCCCCCCCCCCTACTCCTCCTCCCTGTCTACCTGTCTACATCAAAATCAGGAAAAGGGATAAAATTGATCTTTCATATGTAGGACTTAACAGAGAAAGGTAGCAATAAAGATCCAAAGGCAACATTTCCAGATAACTGATGCATATAGTTTAGTTGGTGCAGTAACAGGGATTATAAAGGGTGAGGTGTTGTATTTTGGGAGGGAGGTGGGTATATTGATGATATATGTGATGTTAATGTTAATTTTCAGAATATTAACATCACATATATCAATATGCCCACCCTCCTCCCCCTAAGGACCTCACTGCCTCACCTTTATAATCCCTGTTACTGCACCAACTCAACTATATGGATCAGTATATAGTGTGTTGAGACTCACAGATATCGGGAAGAGGTGCTACAGGCTCACCCTGTGCCCAGACACTCATGAGGCGCCTGGGAAGGATGGCAGGTTCTAGCCCTGGCCCACCACCCCAGCAGAACATTGCAACAAGCCAGGCGATCCCCCACTCCATGAGGGCCTCCATCTTCCACATCTGGACTTCCCTCATCAGAACTCCACCCAGCAGACCAGCCTATCACAGCCCAGCTCGTGTGGCCGCAAGTGGCCGCAAGGTTCATCAATAAATGCTGGATTTAGAGATGACTACAAGAGTATGCTACCCGTACGGCAGGGCCTGGCAATCTACCCATGTCATATTTGATATGCCAAAAACCAGTAACAATTATAGACCTCATTCCTATGACCTGATGGAATGGTTTGAGGCTCTTTATGTTCCTGGCACAAGCAGGTGCCCTTGGGCTCTACTTGCAGGAGACAGGACATATGGAGATGTTACTGGTGCCCTCTCGAAGCAAATCGATGATGAACAGGAAGACAGTGATACAGTGACAGTGATGTGATGTTGGAATTATGTGCATCAGAAACTATTTTAACCACATTCTGACCTATAGAATCACAATCAATAAGCAAATAAAAAGCAAAAAAAGAAAACAAAGAGCAAAGGTGAGCTACAGATATCAAATATGTTTCATGGTAATAAATTTTATTAGCAACTCATGTGAGTCAGGAAGTAGTGGCTTCAACATGGCATCCCTGCTACTTGTATCTATTGCAATTCTAATTGTACAAAGATTAAAATAGTACAAATACTCCTAACAATAAACATTTTGGATAAGTTAAGGAGGAAAGAGCACCATTAAACTTTCAGCATCTAAGCACTTCCATTCTATTATTATCATAAATAACTATAAAACTCAAGATGAGGAGTAATTCCAAGCTTCAAATGAAAGATTATTTTAATGGTATTGTTGGAACAGAATTAACCAATAAATTACACCAAAATTATCTTTAGGTGAGAAAGGATAGGCTTAATAATTTAATGTCAAGATGAAACACAACTAGGCAATCAGGTAAAATTGTGGTGCCTTATTCAGAGTACTTCTTATGGATTTTTTTCTGGCAATCACAGCAATGGTGAGACAAAGTAGAAAGGGAACTATAATGGGATATTTCAGTTGGTCACTTCACCACATTTTACTGAGGTACATTGAGACGGGGGGCACAATACAGGAATTGGGAGGGTCCCCTTGTTGCTGGGAATATCTTTGGGCATACATTCTGGTTTAGATCCCCTAGAGAATTTATTAATCTACTAATTATTTTGGGGACTCCCTCCCCTTCCTGCCTAGGTAACAGATGATTTTGGGTCCTTCTTCTAGTCAGCATTATGATTTATGACCTAAATTCATCTCTGCCCTGTTCACAGAACAGGCCACTCAGAGCTCCCACTTCTGTGTACCTCCTTGGTTACCTCTGCTTAGTTACCTTATGTTTTATCTTCCCCATCAATACATCTGGATAAGACTTTTTTTTTTAATTTTGGTTTTTGGTCACACTCAGGGATGCTCAGGAGTTACTCCTCTTTCTGCATCAGGAATTACTCCTGGCAGTGCTTGGGGGATCAATTGGGTTGCCAGGAACTCTGCTTCAAGCAAGACAAACACCCCACACTGCTGAACTATCACCCTTGTCCCATGATAAGGCATTTCTTGATTCAAAGGATACAGAGAACAGAACAGAAACAGCAATTTAACCCTTTATGTATCACAGTGTAAATGATAAAGTTTATGCAAAATAGTGAGTAACTTAATCGACAAGCAGTGTTTGGAAATGGAAGCATTATCAGCTACAGAATCTGATGTAGAACAAAGCCTAAAAACAGCTAGAAAGAAAGAAAGGCAATTAGGGTGAGACAAGGTACAATGACAGTTCTGAAAGATAAATAATCAGCTCCTGCCTGGGGGCAGTTTTATGAAGATTTCAGGAAAGGTTTGTATATTTCAGAATACAGTTTGTATAGTTCTAAGCAGACAGGGTTGGGCATTACCCTCAGGAGAGTTATATCAAAAAGGGGTTATAAAACTGGTAGACTGGAGAACAAAGGAATCAATAGAATGCTCACCAGCAATCAGAAAAGCAGTCTTCCAGGAGAAAGAGAGAAAAAATGCTGTTAGCCATGGCTCCAGAGAACCAACTAGCATGTAGTGTCAGGAAACAAAGAGGAAACAGCAGCAGGTAATGACAGTTTCTCCCACTAACTAGTGAATGGATGGGAGTCAGAGCCCCAAGGAAAGGAGGGAGGAGTGAGCATTCTATGGGCTGCTGGGGAAATCCAGCTGGTCCAGTTTGTGAATGACCAACTGCTAAGAAAAGTTTATGCATTTGAAAAATGGACTTCAAAGCAAGAAGGAGGAGGGAAGGGGAGGAGGAGAAGGAAGCAAAGGGAAAGGGAAGAAGGGGAGGAGAGGAAGTTGAGGAAAAGAGGAATAAATTTAGCAACATCTAAGACCCTATGTTGTTTGCCTAAAGTATATACCATCTGACTTTCTGCAAAAAACGTTTGTTAATTCCCTGTTCTGGTAAAAGTGAAGAAAATTCTAAAAATAAAAAAAAGCAGCAAGTTTTGAACTATCGGGTAGCTAAATCATTGCTGAAAATCCTGAAGGAATGATTGATCTTTTAAGTAATGAGAGTTGAAGAATTTTATTTTCAAAAGTATAACTTTTGAAAAGAGCCCTCAGATAAAAATAACACTTGAGCAAAAATAATACCATATGGAAACTATTTTTAAAAATATGTTAGCTTTGTAAATAAATCTAAACACAAATCACTTACTTTTACTAAGTATACTTTGGAAATTATATTTATTTTTAAAATGCACCCATTTAAATTATTCAATCTGATGGGCTATTGTTTCTTCCACACTCACGATCTTTTCAATAAAAGCTACGCTATGTACACACTGATCTATCCTAACCTGATACAAATGAACCACTGAGATACACAACCACTTCGCAGTGTGCATATATAGCTCACACATGGACTTTTCTCCTGCTCTTTGCTAATCCATCTTTCCTTGCTTTCTTACCCAACATCATCTTATCTCAAGTAACCACTTATTTGCTTTCAATTTTTGTGTTTTGTTTTACTTCCAGAATTTTATGTAATTACAATTGCCCTTTATCTGTTACCTGTATGGAGTGACGCTCGTTTGGCATGGTTCTTTGCAGACATTTACATTGTACAAAATTATGACTGTTTTATTGATTCATCGGTGGATCTTATAACTTAAAGTTCCTACAAACATTCACAAAAGGCATCAGACACTAGTAATTCCCCAAGTAAAATGAGAGCCTAAGATTTCGATGGTGGGATAGATAGCGCTCTTTTTTGGATCTGCTAATTTTGCTATATTTTTTAACTTCCCTCTTAATTCCCCAGGTTGTTTTCATTGCTGACTAGGGTCACACACAATGGGTTGCAGTCTCAGACACTTGGTGGTACTGCCGGGGATGACATTTGGTCACAGCGCTTGCAGATTTTCTGCTGTGGACCTCACTAGGGCACACAAAATGAAGTTGGGTGCTGAAAGCACACACAGGTGTTGTGGCACTGGGAAGTGCAGAGGACTAAGCATCAAGGGCTGTGGCAGGTCTCTCACTTAGCAAGGGGGCTGTGTAGGAAACTGAATTTGGGGCCTCAGGCCTGCAAGGCAATTGCTTTACCCCCACCCAACCACTCCTAGAGCCCGAATTTCCTGGGAAAACAAATGAACAATTGCCTATCACTTTTCAAGTGATGCTGCGAATACTATTCTTCTACCATCCATAGATGGTAATTAAGTTTCCCAGGGGTTGTCAACACTATACAGAGTGGTCCGAATTCTTAACATTCTAAAGTAGGAAGTAGTGGCTCATATTTACAAATGCACAGTGCCTTGTGAATCTTGACACTGAGGGTCTTCAGAGCCTCCTCAATATCTTCCTGTTGAGGCATCTATACCTGTTATCGTCCCATTTTATATTACACTGCTTGTTTTCTTATTACTGAATTATAAATAAGATGGCAGTTTCAAGACCCTTATTGGTTATACAACTTGCAAATATTTTCTCCCAGTTTGTGGCTAGTATTGCAATTCTTTTTTTTTTTTTTTTTTTTTTTTGCTTTTTTGGATCACACCTGGCAATGCTCAGGGGGTTACTCCTGGCTCTGCACTCAGGAATTACTCCTGGCGGTGCTCGGGGACCATATGGGATGCCGGAGATCAAACCGGGCTGGCATGGGCCTGCAGCGTGCAAGGCAAACGCCCTACCCACTGGGCTATCGCTCCAGCCCCAGTATTGCAATTCTTCTAAGGCAAAATTATATTTTAAAATAAGCTTCCTGGGAGTAACTATCATAAGGGCCTTCAAAATTAGAACTGAAATATTCTAGATCTCTTTGTGATATCGCAAAATGCTATAATATGTTGGAATTCATTATGAAGTCCTCGATGCAAACTATGGCTTTTTCATGTCTTTATTATCTTCCTGAAGTGTGAATTTTATTTGAATGATCAAGTCCCTTTAATAGTCCTCTCCTCAGATGCTTTCTCCAAAATAGGATCTTATTTAAGAGTTGCAGCAGGTCCAAAGCTGCAGAGTTTGGACACAACAGCACTACCAATTTATGGAAAAGCATGGAAGGGCACGCAAATTGTAACAAAAATCTGATTCAACATTTCAGTTGTGGCATAAGCCCAAAGATGCCTCCAAATGACTCAGTAACCTTTCTCTGTGTGCCACTGCTAGCCAGCCAGCAATAGGACTTTGTTCCTAACTTTGTACCATTTCCATGAATTATTTGCTCCCCAAGGAAACAGTATTTATTCCTATCTCCTGCTAAGGTAATTAAGGAAAGCCACTGACTTAGGAAAGTCCACAGAGGCATGACATAACTAATCTTCCTGAATCCGGTATTAGAGTCTCTCCAAGGGCACACAATGCTTTTGCAACTAATTATTCCTCTAAAGGAAGACAGTTTTAAAATATTGGGAATTGTTTAATATTAAACAGAAACTTATGTTGAGAAAAATAACAAACACTGCTTTCTAAGTTTGAGGATGCTAAAAATAGAAAGGAAAATACCCTGGGTATGTCAGGACTTAGCCACGTTGATTAGAAAAATGTCTTATTAGGCCTTGGGATAGTACAATGGAGGTGCTTGCTGTGCACAATGAGGCAGGAAATTTAAACCACAGTACCTATAAAGTCCCCAAGCACTATGATCCCTTAGCAGTGCTGGGTGTGTCTCCCACAAAATAAAGAAATAAGTAACAAGAACAATAAAAATCTTTGCATTAACCTAATTACCCAAGAATGTGTAGATAGTAAAAAAAACGTGGTATATATACACAATGTAATATACTCAGATATAAGAAAAAGTTATGCAGTCTACCACTACAATCTAATCTATAGAACTAGATTGTATAACATTGAGTGAAAGAGAGAAGACAGATGTACAGAAATATCTTTATAATATGTGTGTTATGCAGAAGCAATAAGGAACCAACAAATGGTCAAAGGCAACAACAGTTCTATACAGTACTTGAGCTTATGGGGGCGTGGAATGGATCACTAAACATTGGTAAAGGAAGTGAACATGGGTGGTGGTGTGAAAAGGAATAGTATGAGCAGAAAACATTTTATCAAATCATTCGACCTAAATAAAAATGGAAAAAATTAAAATTAAATAAAATTAAATAAAATTAAAATGCTTTACAAGATGATAAAATCCATCAGAAGAAAAATAACATTTTACAGCAATTAAATTTTTTATTGTCAACTTTTCCCCCAAGAAAACCTCACTATAATTATTTGAATAGCCTTAAACAACTAAAAGCTATTAAAGTTTCATCATCATTCAATTTCTAGCTAATTTCTACCCTGTGGCATAAAATGGTTGAAATGAAAGCAAAACAGTCAGGTTGTAATATAGGGCTTAGCTGAATTTAATCAACACAGTAAAGAATCATGGGATCTCATCACATAACAATGCTATTGAGATTTAATACAACTCTGTTAACCTAAAGTCTTTGAAACAACTATAATTTATCAACTAAGGGAAACTTCTATAAAGCTGCAAATTTGTTGCTAAAGTATCAGAGGAAACTCTATAATCCTCACAAAAGATTATTTTGTTTTTATTTAATAATGACCTATAGCTCAAATGAATTATTTTTCTACCCATTGTTAAGTATATTTTAGAGTCATTTATCTTTTACCTAGTTCAGGCTAGTGTGTTCACAAATCTTTTGAAAAAAATTAGTACGTGTTTCAGATACTTCTACAAAACTTTCTATAATGCAAATTTGTAACTTTATCAATAATATTGATAATAATGTACTATGCATCCAGTCTAGCATGCAAAATAGTACAAAAAATAAGAGCAAATAAGATTATTTTTTATTAAATACTCACTACTCAGTATCATATGATTACAAACTTGGGCCTAAATTAAATTCATTGACTTTAATGTAAAAAATAATTCAACAGGAGTAAATAGTAATTAGAAAATCTACTTTGCACGAAGCAACATTTTGTAATGCAAACGCATACTTTGAAGAGGCCATTTCAACTCACTGACTTTACAAACCAGAGGAAAAGATCCTATTATGTCTGTGCTCCAGCTAGAACATGATCATGGAGAGATTTCCATGACTCAAAAACAGCACTTAAGAAGACCCTGAATTGAGTGGGTCATGCTTAGAACACTAAAAATGAAGGTGCAGCTTGAAATTAAGAGTTGAAGAAAAAGTTATTATTACTGAACCATTGAACTTCATCTGAAATCTGTGATACTTCATTTAAAAGTTCTAAGAAAAGAGAGACACTACCCACCATTTTGTTGAGAATCATCGTAGCTGCAGTGCATAAAATAAACTAGAAAGATGGGAGGATTTCCAGTTAGATGGAGAATACGTTTCATGTGCAAATGCTGCAGGGGATAAATGCTCACCCAAGAAAAGTAATAGTAATAAGAATGAGAAAAGACAAATATTACAAGGTGCTTTTAAAGATCATAATATTTTTAACAAGTGGTGCTGAGATTTAACTGATATCCCTATGCGAAGAATGAAGATATAACCTCACCTATACAAGAAATTAACTTACAGTGGATACAAGACCCAAATATGAAGTTTGAACTTGTAGTGAAAAAAACCTAGGAAAATATGCTGATCATCTTTAAGATGCTTGATGTTTTAAAGAGATTGTTGTATGTCAATGAAGAATTTAAATATGGAATTTTAGGAACAGCAGAGAGAGACTAACTTTCCAAGAAGAGTATACTATGGAAATAAGTACATGAAGCGATGTAGAATTGTTTTGGTGAGTTGTTTGGTTTTAAACAGAAAGATGGCACAAAAATCTTACTTGACCAATATATTTTCTAAGAAACATCAAAAGCCTAAATGAACCAGTATAAAGAACCAGAGTGACCAAATAGATTAAGAGCTGAATCCCAACATTTAACTTCCACTTTGTCTACAAAAAACACATTTTAATAATCATAAAAAAAAAACTTTCCAAAGTAAAGGCTAAGAACAAGCTCTACACACAAACAACTCCTACAAAAAAGGTCAGAGTGGCCCATACTAGTATCTGATATGTGCTGGAGACTTTACAGGCTGAAAAAAGTTTGGGACGTTAAAGCCATTTCTTAATAATTAAGGGATATGTATATATCAGGATGAAATTACACTACTAGAAACATATACTTAATGGGGAGCCAGGGAAATTGACATAAAACAACTGCTAATAGACTTCCAAAGAAGGCAGTGACAGTAACCTAATAATGTCAGGGGACTTTAACACCTGGCACATCAACTGCTGATAGATTAACAGGAACTGAAACTACCAAAAATGAAAGAAGGAAGCGGAAAAGAAAAGGACTGTGGATATATACAGTGCATTTCATCCCAAAAGCTGTATACACATTTTCTCCGAGTGCTCATGGAGCATTCTCCAAGAGAGACCACATGCTGAGCCACCAAAGCATATCTCAATACAAAATAAAAAAAAGATAGAAATTGTATCAGCTGTTTTGCCCAGACCACAGTAACTATTGAAAATGGAAGTTAACCACACCACAGAAACAAGGGAGTTAAAAACCAAACACCTAGAAACTGAACAGCTCACTGCTGAGACAACCAGTGGGTAATCAGAAGAAATAAAAGAAGTATATCAAAGATTCCTGGAAGCAAATGAATGAAGACACTTTTTTTATCAGAACTTGTGGGACACAGCAAAGCACTGGCTGCTAAGAGAGGAAGTTCATAGCTCGGCAAGCATTCATCAGAAGATTTCAACCCTCACATAATAATCTGACTTACTAGCTCAAAACACTAGAAAGGAGCAAATGAAAGAGGCCCCAGCAGGAAGAAAGAAGGAAAAATAAAACTTGAGAGAGAAATCCAATGAACTGGAAGCCAGCAAAACAATCAAATGATTAATGAAACAAAGAGAGCTGGTTCTTTGAAAAATAAATAAGATCAGCAAATCACTGGCAAGACTTGTAGGAACAAGGGAAAGAGATAGTCCCAAATAAATGAGATCAGATATATATGGGGTTTATCATAAGCAGAAACCACAAGAAATCCTAAAGATCATCGAGATTGCACTTTGAGGCCTGTATGCTAAACAGAGCAGAAACTGGAAGAAATGGATAAATTCACAGATTTACAAACCTCCCCGCTGAAACAAAGAAGACCAGCAAAAATACCTGAATAAACTAATCATCATCAAGGAAATTGAAACAGTATTTAAAAAGTCTGTAACTTACAAAAGTCAGGTCCAGATGGATTCACTACTCTTCCCAAACCTTTAAGGAAGGGGACCTGCCAATTCTTTTCACACTCTTCCAGAAACAAAAAAAATAGAAGCTTACCCCCAAATAGCTTCTAGGAGGCACCTGTCACCCTGATAACCAAAGCAGGCAAAGAACAACACAAAACTACAGGAATAATAGTTCTGATAGGAGCTTTATAGATGCTAAGATCTTCAACGAAAATACTGAGAAACAAATTTAAGGAGACTCGTCAAGAGATTATACATCATGACCTGTAGGACTCAACACAGGAATGCATGGATGGCTCAGCGTCGTAAGACAATCAACATAATAAATAATATCAATAAAGAGAAAAATAAAAACATTTGATCCTTGTAGGTAGATGCAGAGAAGCAGTGAAACAATATCAACACCCGTTCATAGTTTAAAACCCTCAAAAATGTGATTGAAATAGCCTTCCTCAATATTTTCGGTCATCTGCCAAAAGCCATGGCCGAGTATCATTCTCAATGGAGAAAAAAATGAAAGCAACTATAAGATCAGGACAGAGATAAAGGATGCCCATTGTCACCACTTCTACTCAATATAGTACTGGAGAGTACTTGCAATAGCAATCAAAGAGAGAAGAAAGGGATATTAGGAGAGAGGCCAAATCCCGGATGAGCAAAGAAAGGAAGTCAGAGCTGATCACTTATTTGCAGTTGACATGATAGTATACTTAAAACCCTACACCTATGCCAAAAGCTCCCTCAAACATTTATTACCTATAGTAGTAAGAGCGATTGGGAATTTTAATAATACCCAAATTCAGTGGCTTTTTCCCTGTATAGCCTGGAAATAACGAAAGGGAGAAGAAAGTGATATTGAAACAGTTACATTCACAGTGATGCTTACGAAAATCAAATACCTGGGAATTAGCTTAAAAGAAAAAGTGTAAGGACCTGTACCGAGGTAGAAAGCTACAAAGCCTAATTCAAGGAAATAAAAATAGGACAGCGCGAGGAAGGAAGCACATTCCCGCTTTCCTTGAGCAGGAGAATCAATGACCAATAAAATGGCAATATTACACAGACTTTATGCAGACTCAGGTGCAGTCCTATAAGAATGCCCACTTGATGTTCTTTACATTTTTCTGTTCTCATCCTCCCAGCGATTTTCTTTTTATCTTTCTAATTTTAAATTTTTGTTATACCACCGTAACTTTGCCAATTACAAGGGTGTTCATAATTGATTCTTGGTATTCGGTGTTCCAGCACCCATCCCTCCACCAGTGCTTACCATTTTAAAATGTACCCTCCCCCCTCCCCCCCCCGCCCCCTTAGTAACTGGTACCCCAGTTTCCTCACTTACTCTCTATCTCTCTCACTACACATCTCTCTCCCTCTTATTTTACATTGCTAGCTAGCCCTGCAGATATTTAGAGTTTACTAGAGTCTCTTTGTGCAATATTCGGTAGTGAGATTTAATCTACCATTACCATTTCCATATTTAGTAAAACACTGGGTATCTATATACTATTAATGAATGCAGTCATTTGTATCTGTACTTCTGCTGCTATTTTCATCTCCAGTATGATGGACTCCATGTCCATCCATTTGCAGGTAAATTTCATAATTTCATCTTTTCTGACAGCCGCATAATATTCCATAGTGTAGATGAACACCGGTTCCCTTTAGCCGACCTCTGTTCGGGCATTTTAGGTTGTTTTCAGTTTAGCTGCTTAATTGAGATAGCGCCCAGAGGTGATCAAAGTACCAGATAGTGTTTCTGCTATGTGTTTTTCGGTCTCTAGGAGTATCATTCCCAGTGCTATTGCTCTTGGATCAGGTAGGAAGCAATATCTATCTTTTCGGAGGAATGCCCATATTGTTTTTCAAAGGGGCTGGATGAGTTGAGCCCTCTCTAACTGAAAGATGGATGAGAGTCCATTTTTTCCCCATCCACTCCAGCACCAGTTTATTCTGCACTATTATTTGGATGTGTGCCGGTCTCTGTGGGAGTGAGATGGTACCTCATTGTTGTTTTGATTTTGCATCTCCCTGATTAGGAAGTAAGAAACACTTTTCGCTAGCCGCCTTTTTGGCCACATTGGGAATTTCTTCTTTTGGAAGCTTCTAGTATTTCTCCTCCCATTTTTGTTGGGGGTTGTATTTCTTCTTGTGGAAGTACTACAGTGCCTGATATATCTGGATATTAACACCACTTGATGATGTTGGTGAATATCACTTTTCCCATCTGTGAATTGCCTTGAAGCATTCTTTAAAAGTGATAAAAACTCCTGGGGAATTTGTATAGAAATAATATTTAAGGATAGCTAAAAGCAATCCTTAGAAAAGAAGACAGGAGGCATCGCAGCACCACAGCTGAAACTGTGCTACTGCAAAACTGCAATTAAAACAGCATGATCTTGTAATAGGAAAACAGATCAATGAGACTTATCATAGACTTGAGTTGAGTAATCACGACTTTAGCTAGCCACCGTGATCATTTTTAAATGCTTTGATAAAGAACCACAAAAATTACAAAAATTAGACAAGAAAGCCACTTCAACAAATGGTTCTGGAAAGCTGAGCGGCTACATGTAAAAATGACATGCTATACCCTCCAGCTTTTATTACAAAATCAGAATCAGGAAATGGTTAAAAGAGATGTCAACTCATCAGACAGAATCATAAATGTCAGAAAAGCCTTCAGGAAAAGCCTCACAGCATTACAGGCTAAAGGCCAAGTAGGCACATAACAAGTGCTTTGAAGCAAGAATAAACATGTGGGGTTTGCATAGAGCCTGAAAACTGCTTTACACTCAAGAAATGGTGACCAAGATACAAAAGAGAGAGTCCCAGAGATAGAAGAATATTCACACCCAGTACCATCCAGTAAGAATTAATATCCGAATATATCAGGCACTCATTGACTTTACGAAAACAGCCAACCATCCATGCAGAGAAAATGAGCAGAAACTTTAGCAAGAAATTCGAATGGCTGCATCTGGGTAGAAGTCTCTGGGGGTGTCGCGGCTGGCGGACGGGCGCCCGGGCTGGCGTAGAAACCCAGGCCTCGAGCGGAAGGAGGAACTACAACCCCCAAGGCGCGGAACGGAGTAAACCATCATTTTGAATCTCACCCCGGCCTGCCTCATCTCAGGTAGACTCCCTGAAGTGGTATGGCTGGCAGACAGGCGCCTGGGGCTGTGGTAGAGCCCCGAGGCCTCGGCAGAAGGTGGAACTACAACCCAGGCTGGGCGGCACGGGAAGTAAACAGTCATTTTGAACTCTCACTCTGGCCTGCATAACAGTAACCTCCAGGGTATGGCTTGGGTGGTGCAACTTGTTATTACTAAAACTAGGAAATTCAGCACCAAGAGGAAGGTAATGCCCTCAAGAAAAAAACAGTACACCAGAGGAATCTATCCCTGAACACCCCAACACCATGGGGAAAACACCCAGATCCCCAGCTCGAAGAACAGATGAAGGAATCGACCCTGAAGACTCAAAAAGAATACAGATGTGCCTGATCTCTCTGACAATGAAATTAGAGAAGAAATTGGTAGGATGTTTAAGGAGCTCAACGAAAAAATTGAGCAGATGTCCAATAAAATACAGGAGAACATAAGCGAAGCAGTTGAAAGGACAGTCAATAAACTACGGGAGGAAATGAGAGCAGAAATCAGAACCATGCAAATAGAAATATCATCGCTTAAAAACTCAGTAGATGAAATGAAAAACACAATCGGGGCTCTCAACAGTAGGATGACAGCAGCAGAAGAGAGAATCAGTGAGACTGAAGATGAGCTGCAGAAAGCACTCAGAGAACTACATAAGATGGAAAAGCCCGGGAAAATGGATCAGCAACAGAACAGAGAACAATGGGATGAAGCCAGGCGGAACAACATAAGAATCATCGAGTCCCAGAGGGACAGGAAAGTAACCCCAAGGAAATTAAAACAGTTAAAAAACATCCTGGCTGAAAAGTTCCCGAGTTAAAGGACGAAGGCATCCAGATCCAAGAAGCCAGACGTACCAGCAAGAAGAGACCCCAATAGAAAGACCCCAAGACACATCCTAGTCAAAGTAATGGATGCCATAGACAGAGACATAATTCTTCAGGCAGCAAGATCAAAGAAGGAAATTGTATACAAAGGAGCATCCATTCGACTTTCAGCAGACTTCTCAGAAGACACCCTCCAAGCCCGAAGGCAGTGGTGGGATATAGTAAAAAAAACTTAATGAAATGAATGCCTCAGCAAGAATTCTTTATCCAGCTAAACTCTCACTCAGATTTGAAGGACAGATATACAACTTCTTGGATAAACAACAGCTTAGGAACTTTGTAAAAATCAAAACCAACCTTAAAAAAGAAGGACTGAAAGATCTACTATAAGACGAGACATAACCCAAAAGAACAACCAACCTATACAGAAAGATGGCACAAAATCCCATGACAATAATCTCTCTCAATGTCAATGGTCTAAATGCACCAGTTAAGAGACACAGAGTGGCAAAAATGGATCAAAAAAATTGAATCCGACATTCTGCTGCCTTCAAGAAACACACCTGAACAATCTGAGCAAAGACAGGCTCAAAATAAAAGGCTGGAAAACAATCCTTCACTCAAACAACCCATCCAAAAAAGGCTGGGGTAGCCATACTGGTATCTGACAACATAGACTTCAGGCTGAAGAAGGTCAGAAGGGACGGTGAAGGTCACTTCTTAATAGTCAAGGGATGCATATATCAGGAAGAAATCACGCTATTAAACATATATGCACCCAACGAGGGCCAGCAAAAATACCTAAAACAACTACTAATAGACTTCAAAGAAGACATTGACAGCAACACAATTGTAGTTGGAGACTTCAACATTGCTCTATCAACCCTGGATAGATCAACAAGATTGAAACTTACCAAGGAAATACTGGCCCTAAAAGAAGAGATGGAAGAAAGAGGGCTGGTAGACATATACAGGGCATTTCATCCCCAAAAAGCTGAATACACTTTCTTCTCCAGTGCACATGGAACATACTCAAAAATAGATCACATGCTGAGCCATAAATCATACCTCCATAAAATCAAGAAGATAGAAATTGTGCCAGCTATTTTTTTCAGACCATGAGGCACTGAAAATAGAAGTTAATTGTACACAAAAACGGAGACCAATACCAAGTACCTGGAAACTAAACAGCTCACTGCTGAACAACCAGCAAGTCATAAAAAGAAATCAAAGAGGAAATCAAAAGATTCCTGGAAACAAATGAGACTGGAGACACGAATTACCAGAACTTGTGGGATACAGCAAAAAGCAGTGTTAAGAGGCAAGTTCATAGCTCTTCAAGCATTCATCAGAAAAGAAGAAAAGGCCATCATAAACAGTCTGACTTCACAACTTAAGATCTTAGAGAGTGATCAACAAAAAGGAGCCCAACCCAAGCAGAAAGAAAGAAATAATAAAACTTAGAGCAGAAATCAATGAGATGGAAAGTCAAAAAAACAATCCAGAAGATCAACGAAACCAAAAGCTGGTTCTTTGAAAAAATAAACAAGATTGACAAAACCACTTGCAAGACTTGTAAGAAAAGGAAAAGAGAGAACCCAAATAAATAGAATCAGAAATGAAAACGGGGACATCACAACTGAAACCACAGAAATTCAAAAGATCATCAGAGATTACTATAGAGCCTGTACGCCATGAAACAAGAGAACCTAGAAGAAATGGACAAATTCCTGAATTCCTATAGCTTCCCAAGTCTGCAACAAGAAGATTTGGAATACCTCAACAAACCTATCTCCATCGAGGAAATAGAATCGGTAATCAAAAGTCTCCCCAAACACAAAAGCCCAGGTCCAGATGGATTCACCAGTGAATTCTACAAAACCTTTAAAGAGGACCTACTCCCAATTCTTTTTTAAGCTCTTCCGGCAAATTGAAGAAACAGAAACACTCCCAAATAGCTTTTACGAGGCACATATCACCCTGATACCCAAAGCAGACAGATGCCACAAAAAAGGAAAACTACAGACCAATCTCCCTGATGAATACAGATGCTAAGATCTTCAACAAAATACTAGCAAATAGAATCCAAAAGAGTCATCAAAAAGATTATACACCATGACCAAGTGGGATTCATCCCGGGAATGCAAGGATGGTTCAACATCCGCAAGTCAATC
This sequence comes from Cryptotis parvus, assembly GCA_021461705.1. Classification (NCBI taxonomy): domain Eukaryota; kingdom Metazoa; phylum Chordata; class Mammalia; order Eulipotyphla; family Soricidae; genus Cryptotis; species Cryptotis parvus. The sequence goes on from JAJIBD010026302.1 coordinate 21,123, forward strand.
AACATAATACATCATATCAACAAAAAGAAAAATAAAAACCATATGATCATATCAATAGATGCAGAGAAGGCATTTGACAAGATTCAACACCCGTTCATGATGAAAGCCTCTCCGTAAAATGGGGATTGAAGGAACCTTCCCTCAAGATAATCCAGGCCATCTACTACAAGCCCACAGCGAGCATCATTCTCAATGGGGAAAAACTGAAAGCCTTCCCCTTAAGATCAGGGACAAGACAAGGCTGCCCACTCTCACCACTTCTATTCAATATAGTACTGGAAGTACTTGCCACAGCAATCAGGGAAGAAAAAAGACATTAAGGGCATCCAGATAGGGAGGGAAGAAGCCAAGTTATCACTATTTGCAGATGACATGATATTATACCTGGAAAACCCCAAAACTCTCTACCAAGAGGCTCCTAGAAATAATACATTCCGATAGTAGAGTAGCAGGGTACAAAATCAATACCCAAAAGTCAATGGCCTTCCTATATGCAAAACAGCGAAAAGAGAAGAAAGGGACATTAAAGAAACTATCCCATTCACAATTCATTGCAGAAAATCAAATACCTAGGAATCAGTTTGACAAAGAATATAAAGGATCTCTACAAAGAAAACTACAAAACGTTACTTCAGGAAATAAAAGAAGACCTGAGGAAATGGAGACACATTCCCTGCTCTGGATTGGAGGGATTAACATTATCAAAATGGTAATACTCCCTAGAGCTTTATACAGATTCAATGCGGTCCCTATAAAGATACCCATGATGTTCTTCAAAGAAATTGAACAAACACTCCTGAAATTTGTATGGAATAATAAAACCCCACGAATAGCTAAAGCAATCCTTGGGAAAAAGAAGATAGGAGGTATCACTTTCCCACAACCTCAAGCTCTACTACAGAGCAGTTGTAATTAAGACAGTGTGGTATTGGTATAGAGACAGACCTGTAGACCTATGGAATAGAACTGAGTATCCTGAAACACACTCACAAATATACAACCACTTAATCTTCGATAAAGGAGCAAAAAAATATTAAGTGGAGCAAAGAAAGCCTCTTCAACAAATGGTGCTGGGAAAACTGGGCAGCTAACATGTAAAAAAATGAACTTAGACCTCCTTCTAACGCCATGCACAAAAGTCAGATCAAAATGGATTCTAGATCTCGATATCAGACATGAATCTATAAGGTACATCGAAGAAAACATAGGAGAAAGCGCTCTACGACATCGAAACGAAAAGTATCTTTTTAAAGACGACACACCACTGACCAAGCAAATGGAAGCAAAGATAAACAAATGGGATTATATAAAATTGAAGCTTCTGCACCTCAAAAGAAATGGTGACCAAGATACAAAGACAATCCACAGAGTGGAAAGGATATCTCACCCAATACCCATCTGACAAGGGGTTAATATCCAGGATATATCAGGCACTGGTAGCAGTCCACAAGAAAAAAACAGCCAACCCCATCAAAAAATGGGGAGAAGAAATGAACAGAAGCTTCCAAAGAAGAAGAAATTCGAATGGCCAGCAAGGCATATGAAAAAGTGCTCTTCATCTTTAATCATCAGGGAGATGCAAATCAAAACAACAATGAGGTACAATCTCACCCACAGAGACTGGCACACATCCAAAACAGCAAGAACAACCGGTGCTGGCGTGGATGTGGGGAAAAGGGACTCTGATCCACTGTTGGTGGGAGTGCCGACTGGTCCAGCCCTTTTGGAAAACAATATGGGCATTCCTCCGAAAGCTAGATATTGAGCTCCCATTTGATCCAGCAATAGCACTCCTGGGAATATACCCTAGAGACCGAAAAACAAATAGCAGAAACACTATCTGTACCTTCTTTCTTCATCTCTGCCCTACTCACTATAGCTAGAATCTGGGAAACAACCTAAATGCCCGAGAACAAAGGACTGGCTAAAGAAACTGTGGTTCATCTACACTATGGGAATACTATGCGGCTGTCAGAAAGGATGAAATTATGAAATTTACCTGCAAATGGATGGACATGGAGTCTATCATGCTGAGTGAAATTAGTCAGAAGGAAAAGGACAGATATAGAATGACTGCATTCATTAATAGGATATAAATAGATACCAGTGTTTTTCTAAATATGGGAAATGGTAATGGCAGATTAAAACTCACCACTGAATATATACAAAGAGACTTAAGTGATAAACTCTAAATATCTGCAGGGCTAGCCACAATGTGTAAACTAAGAGGGAGAGAGATGCAGAGACAGTAGAGAGAGAGAGAGAGAGAAAGAGAGGGAACTGGGGTACCTGCTATTAAGGCGGCCTGGGGGGGGGGAGGGGCGGGGTACATTGGTGGTGGAAATGGGGGCACTGGTGGAGAGGATGGATGCTGGAATACTGTATACCAAGAACCAATTATGAACACCTTTGTAATTGTATGTTTCACGGTGTATAGTAAAAAATTTAAAAAAAAATAAATAAATAAAAGCTTTTTTTTAGAATTGCAAAAAAAAAAAAAAAAAGAAAAAAATGAAAATGAATACTTAAAAGACATATGAAAAAATGCTCATCATTAATCACATCAGAGAGAATGCAAATCAAAACAACAATGAGATATCATCTCACCACCTCCACAGAGACAGCTTTTATATCAAAGAGCCAGAACAGCATGTTCTAACACGCTTGGATGTGAAGAACGAGACTCATCCATTGTTGGTGGAATGTCCACTGATTACCAGCCCTTTTAAAACAATATGAACATTCCTCCAAAGACTAAAAGTGACCTCCCCACATTTGATTAGCCATTTCACTCCTGGGAAGATACCTGGGAAACCAAAATGCAGTGGAAACTTACCATCTGCATGTCATTTCTGTAGCACTATTCACAATAGCCAAGAATCTGGGAAACAACCAAAGTGTCCCTAGACCCTGATGCTAGTTAAAAAACTTTCAGATGCCTCCTACATGACTAAGATACTCTTTTTGGCTGTTTAGGAAAAGTAGAGTTATGAAATTTGCTTATGAAAGGATGGAGCATGGAGTACATTACATATTGAGTGAAATTGTCAAAGGAGCAAGGACAGATATAGTGTACCTCATTTTTTGTAGTATGTAAAAATGGCATGATGCAATATCAATGCCCAGACAAAACATTGATCAGGGAGGCCTTGTCGGTGGATTAGAACCCTCCCCCACAGAAATATATATAATAGAAGTCAGAGAGTTGAAACAATACAGAAGAAAAGGAACAGTGTACTGCTCATTATTATATGATAATTCCACAGCATAGAACTGAGCATTGAAGGAGTTGGCAAAGGATATACATGATAACCTCTGTAGCCTTGCAAGCCACAGTGTGTAAAGGAAGAAGAGAGATAAAGAAAGAGAGAAAAAGAGAAATGAAAATTGCCTGCCATAGACACAGAGGAGGCTGGGTACATGGGAGAGTCATAGGTAGGTGGTGGTGGGAATGGGGCACTGGTGGAGGATGGGTGCTGGAACACTGCATAGTAGGCAAATATATGAACACTTTTTGTAACTATACATCTCACGGTGGTATAATAAATTTTTAAAATAAATATGTCTTGCTTTGCGTAGTATAATAAAATTTTAAAAAAATAAATGCTATGTTTGCTCTGGAAGGCTTAATCTAGTGGTTCCTTAACTGGTTAGACACTGTGCTTTCATGATTTCCATAATTCTATATCTATGAGGAAAAAATCATGTATAGACAAAAAATACATGATTATGCAACATTTTTAAATAATAAAGTGTATAAAGGAAACTTTTAAAATGTCATGGAATGAAAAAGGTGAATAATGGAGGGTGTTATATCTTTTTACAGCTAAGAGGTGATTGTACACATTAAGTGAGATGAAATGCAATACCTACTACAAAGATAAATGAGATTTATTGTGTGAGGAAATAATTAAGTTTAAAATGGGTATACATTATAGGAGTATACTTATG
>JAJIBD010026303.1:0-31653 GCA_021461705.1 Cryptotis parvus
GAGTGGTATGGCTAGGTCAAATGGGAGTTCAATTTCTAGTCTTTGGAGGAATGTCCATATTGTTTTCCAGAAAGGCTGTACCAGCCGGCTTTCCCACCAACAATGGATAAGTGTCCCCTTTTCCCCACATCCACGCCAGCACTTTTTGTTCTTGCTCTTTTGAATATGTGCCAGTCTCGTGGTGTGTGATATCTCAGTGTTGTTTTGATTTGCATCTCTCTGATGATTAGTGATGATGAGCATTTTTTCATATGTTTATTGGCCATTCGAATTTCTTCCTTGCTGAAGTTTCTGTTCATTTCTTCTCCCCATTTTTTGATGGGGTTGTTTGTTTTCTTCTTGTAAAGTTCTACCAGTGCCTGATATATCCTGGATATTAACCCCTTATCAGATGGGTATTGGGTGAATATTCTTTCCAATTCTGTGGACTGCTTTTGTATCTTAGTCACTGTTTCTTTTGAGGTGCAGAAGCTTTTTAGTTTCATGTAGTCCCATCGCTTGATCACTTGATCACTTGAATCCCGTTATTCATCGATTTGCTCGAGCGGGCGCCAGTAACATTTCCATTGGACCCTCTCACGTGCCAATGTAGCCCAATGGCATCTGGTTGATTCAGGAATATGAAGAGCCTCAAACCGTTCCTTCAGGGTCTTTACAAGGAAGTCTGACCATCTTGTAGGTGGGCGGCCACGTGATCTTTTGACATCCCGTGGGGTCCAGTCGGTAATGGCGCTAGTCCAGCTGTTGTCTCCAAATCGCATTACATGTCCAGCCCATCTGATTTTTGATGCCTTGGCAAACGAGACAGCATCCCTGATTCTGGAATAGCGACGGAGGTCAGAACTCCGGATTCCTTCTCTCACTTGAATGAGGCGTGATATTCCAAGCATAGCTCTTTCAATTCCTCTCTGGGAGAACCGAATAGCATTCTCATCCTGCTTTCGTAGGGCCCAGGTCTCTGAGGCGTATGTTAATGCAGGGAGAACGGTGGAGTCGAAGAGATGTGCCCGGAGCCAGAGGTTCTTTGTCCTTTTAGCTATTTCTTCGATGCCATTGAAGGCATTCCATGCCGCTCTCTTCCTCCTGCGCAGCTCAGGTTTTAGGTCATTCATTATGTTGATTTCTCGACCTAGGTACACATAACTGCTGCATTCAGAGGTGTTTCTTCCATAGAGAGTGAATGGCGCCTCTGGAACTAGTTCATTCTTCATGAACATAGTTTTCTTTAGATTCAGCTGTAGACCTATCTTTCCACATTCTCGGTCAAAGTCAGCCAGCATTTGTGCCGCTTGGCTAATGTTTGGTGTTATTAGAACGATGTCATCCAGCTAAGCAGAGGTGGTGTAGTTGCCGACCATCTATCTTCACTCCCATTCCTTCCCATTCTAATTGTTGCATGATGTTCTCGAGGGTGGCGCTGAAGAGTTTTGGTGAAATGGTATCACCCTGTCGAACCCCTCTTTTCACATTAATGATCACTTCTTTGTAGAATGGTGAGATCCTGGTGGTGAATCCATAATACAGCTCATGAAGGATCTTGATGTATGGGGTTTGAACACCCTGTTTGGTTAGGGCTTCGATGACTGCTTCAGTCTCCACAGAATCAAAGGCTTTCTGTAAATCAATGAACGTGAGACAGAGCGGCATCTTGTATTCCCTACAAACCTCAATTTGCTTGGTTACCGTGTGGATATGGTCGATTGTGCTGAATCCTTTCCGGAAGCCTGCTTGCTCGCATGGTTGTCCTTCATCTAGTGTTCTGCTAATCCTGTTCAGGATGACTCGTGTAAACAGCTTGTAGATGACAGACAACAGGCAGATGGGGCGATAGTTGCCGATGTTGTGAATGTCTCCCTTCTTGAACAGTAGAACTGTCCTGCTGGTTTCCATTGGGAGGGCACCTTGCATTCGGACAGGTAGCGTGTGAAGAGCCGAGCTAGTGTATTGATGAGTACCGACGGCAGATTCTTCAGGTGTTCGGGTCTGACTTTGTCAGGGCCTGGTGCTGTTCCCTTCTTTACTGACGAGATGGCATGTCGGATTTCAGAAGGGAGAACGTTGGGAATGACATATCCATCCTGTGGAATTTGGTATGTGGGCAGGTGGATGTGGCTATCAAAGAGATTTGAGTAGAAGTCCTGGATAATCTTCTCCATTGCCTTTCTGGAAGATGTGATAGATCCATCAGGGCGTCGGAGGGCAGTCATCTTGGTCTTATAGTTGGTGAAGGACAGGCGGGCAGTGCGAATGCTTTTCCCGGCTTCTGCTGCATCTTCCAGTATTTCTGCTCTTCTGTCTTTGAGGTCTTCTTTTATCGCTTCTCTGCACTGTTTAGCAAGCTTGGATGTTAGCATTTGGTCTCCTGAGGCTCGCGCCTTGCCACGTTGGCGAATGAGCTCAAGAGTTTCTGAAGACAGGCGTCCTTTTGTGTCTTTCTCTCTCTCAGCATTCTTCGCACAATCATGGAGGTGCTGAACCAGTTAGTTGTATTCTTCATCGATGTCGTCAATGATGGTATCTTCCCATGTTGCTGCAATGGTGCCAAAGAGTTCCCAGTTGGTGGTCGTTCTGGGAGTTCTCTTCTTAAACTTTACAGCCTTTTTCTCCCCGTTACGGGAAGTAGAATTTTTGCACGAAGGAGACGGTGGTCCGATCCTGTTTGGAATTTGGGGACGATAGCTACATTGGTCAGACAAAACAGTCGATTGAAGATGATGTGGTCAATTTTATTTTGGAACTGTCCGCCAGGAGATTCCCATGTCCAATGTTTCGCTTCAGCTTTCTGGAACTGTGAGTTCCCATGAATGGTCTTGGTGGACATGATGAACTCAGATAGTCTCTCACCCTGTTCGTTTCCATTCTAGGCCATGGGTCCCGATGTGGAGTTCTTCAGCCGATCTTCTTGGTCCTATCTTGGCATTAAAATCACCGACTATGATCTTCTAGAAGGTGTGATCTTTTTATAGAACTCCTCCAATTCCATGTAGAATTTCTCAATTTCATCTTCTTTGTATGTGGATGTTGGTGCGTAGACAATGAAGATAGAAATTGCTGGCAGTGGGCCACATCTCTTCAAGTGTAATCGTCCTATTCGGCTTGTAAGGCATTCAAAGATTATGTTTCGTGTTGTCAAGGACACCAACGCCACCAATGCCTCTTTGTCGCATGTTCCAAGGAACAATTCTTCTCTGGTGTCAAATACAGCATGATGCAACTGACGCCTCCTCGTCTCAGTCAGACCAATGATGTCGTACTTGATCTTTTTTTGCTTGCAGCATCAGATCCTCAATATATGCTTCCGATGCCAGTGTACATGCATTGAAAGTACAGACAGTCATTTTAGTCCTTCTTCGTTTTGGCAGCCTAGGATGGCCATGAAATTTTGTCTGGCACTGCTTGTTTGCCTTTCTTATTGCTGCCATATTAAGGGATTTTTCGGGGTCAGGAAAATAAACATTTCTGTTACTGGATTTGGCATATCGAACACACATCGGACAGCTTGCCAGGCTCTGCCATGCGGGCGCTATATTCTCATTAATTTGTGTGACTCTCTCAGAGGGTGGGTTGAATATTTACTGTAATTTGGAAGTAAATTGCGGGTCGCATAGCGGCCATGGAAAACTGGTTTCTGCTCTGCTGGGTGTACCTGTGTCATGTAGTCCCATATGTTTATCTTTTCTTCTAGTTGCTTTGTTAGTGATGTTTCACCTTTGAAGATGCCTTTAGCTTCAATGTCGTGGAGGGTTTTTCCTATATTTTCTTTAATGTACTTTATGGATTCAAGTCTGATATCAAGATCTTTAATCCATAACTCCAGTCCTACTGCAGTATTCTCTTCAGATAAAATGTCACCTAACCTATCTTTATTTGGTAAGGAGCTGGCAGTGGTGATTTGGGTCACACCTGGTTGAGCTAAGGGGTGATTCCTGGCTTTTTGCTCAGGGGTTACTCCTGTCAGTGCTTAGGGAACGTGATGTGGTGCTGGAGATTGAGCCAGGGTTTCCCATATGAAAGGTAAAAGTATTATTACACTGCACATGGTGAAGGTAGAGTATCAACCCTCTGTATTATCTCTCTAATCCTGATATCAATTTTTATCACAAAAATAGATGGACGTTTTCCTTTAACATTATTGATATTTAACTTATATAGCTTTAATATTTTAGTACTCAATAACATAATTTTTAAATTACTTGAGTGTACATTTACTGCTTTATATGAACAATTTTAAAAAGTAAAGTAGTATGAACATTTGTACATATGATTTTTATGTATAGAACTAGTGAAATATCACTTGTTACTTGCATCACTTGTCTTCCTGTTGTTCATTGATTTGCTCTAGTGGGCACCAGTAACATCTCCATTTGTTGGGAATGAGGTACATTATTGTTACTGTTTTTGGCATATCAAATACACCACAGCTAGCTTGCCAGGCTCTGCCATGTCTCTGGGTTCATCCTAGAGGGGCCTGTCTTTTTCTATGTCAGACCATCAACCATCCAGAGCCCACATTGCAGAGCCCTGGGTGTAGATAAGCCTGTCTCCTGTCTGCCACCTGTTGATGCAGCCAGGCACCACAGTCACACCTGCAACACCTCGATGGGCAGGAGTGAAATATATTTAAGAAAATAATTTGTCTACATTTAAATCATCCTCAGAAGATTGAAGCATTAATTTCTATCATAAAAATATTAAGCACTGGTGAAATTAAATTTTCCTTCTTATTCTTTCAGTTCCTTTATGAATTGGTTACTCAGGCAATAGGCATTCATTGGAACCATGCTTCTTTACATATTTCTTTAAATACTACTAAGGAAGGAACACTTAGATAAATATATGTGTTCGAGTCTTCAATAACACTGAAGTTTTTCTAAGATGTCAGTGTGGAAAATGCCTCTTTGATTTGAGTTTTTTTTCAGGAATGATAAGACTACCTTTCCTCTATCCAGATAACCATAGGACAAACTTCAGAGTGAGTCACTATAATTGATTTTCAAAGGTTAAAAGATCTTTGTATTTGATGAAGGGCACCCTCAAATAAGCATTCATTTTCCATAATATTTTGGAGAAATGTCATTTGCTGCTATTTAGGAAATTTCCAGCTATGTTTGTAAACCTGACTAGTCTATATTTCCCCTGTTTTGTAAGCCATCTTATGGTTTAGTACCAAACTATTTCAATCTTTCTTTGCATCATTTGTCATAGTTGGCAACTTACATTTTGAAGAAATTTGTAAATGACCTCCCTCTACTTAAACATTAATATTTTCTATTGATCTTTCAATTTATAAATTTTATCTTCTGAGTTCAGTGAAATAACTGCTTCATTTCAAATCTTCTCATCTTCTTGTCTCATTTCAATGTCTATTCCATGCTTGTTTTACATCTCATGTTTCTTTTGAAGCTTTATATATTTTATCAACATTGTATTTTTCTCTATTTTCTTAGATTTTCTACTAACCATGATTTTCATAACACTTGAAGACATAAACTTCAATGTGAAGATGGTGGTAGCAGGCTTGCTATATGCCTTGTATATTCAGTACTTCTGAGTGTGTGCTTTGCTCTGTGACCTCTTTTGACTTTGGATGACCTAGATACCTAGAACAAGGTACAACACTACTGTTAGCACATATCCACCACATATCCCTCTAATAGTAATCTCCCGGAAAAGTCTCCTCTCCATTAGTAGAGTTCTGGGGAAACCATATACAGGTGTGTCCCTAGGGAGTCAAAGAACTTAGTTCTTTTTTATTTTTATTTTATTGTTTTCTTTTTTGGGTCACACCTGGTGATGCTCAGGGGTTACTCCTGGCTCTGCACTCAGGAATTATTCCTGGCCATGCTCAGGGCATCATATGGGATACTGGAGTCGAACCCAGTATTGTAGGCAGGGAGACACGGGGGTCCCCACATTGCAATAAATTCTTGCCTTAAGTCTGTCCAAAGTCACCTTTTGGAACCAGGAACCAAGACTTGATAAGACCCATTAACCAACAACAGACCCTGAGGGAAGTTGGATCTATCTTTCTCTGCCCAGCCCTTAATCCGACTACTTTCTAGGACAGAAGATCCAACAGGAACAGAGGTCAAGAAAACGAGATTTTCAAAGAAGACCACTCCCAAAGTCTACTCCCTTAGCAACGGCCCTAGTAACCTAGGTTGATGCCCCATATGGGAGAATGCCTTGGGGCGAAATCTATAAAAGCCAGTCCTGACCAAAGGACAGCGCACATGCTGCATGGACACACATGCTGCCTGAGCCCACATGGCCAAGCACATATGGTGCCCAATCAAGTGTGTTGCCCGCATCTCCCCTCTTGAGATGAGCACTCTCTTTCATACATTCCCTCCTCCTTCCCTTCCCTAAAACCTCCTTAATAAAACCTATTTTTACTTCACTGCTCGTCAACTCCTGAAAATTCTTTTTCTGCGAGGGGGAAGACAAAGAACCCTGAGGGAACCCTGGGTAAGGCCTAGGACTGACTTTCCTTTCCTGCAAAGAGCAATTCCTCGCTCCAGCCTGAGTCCGTGGCTCCCCCGAGAAATCTCGGGTGGTGGGGATCAACTCCTGTGCCTAGAGATCAAACAGACATCAGGTATGGCTTGACGGTCACCACATGGGGCTGGTGGGGCTCAGGCACATGCTGTGCAGGGGCTCATCGCAGACTTTATCAGTCCTTAGCCTGCACAGCGGGTCCCGGCGGCAGAGATGGCTGGGGGAGAAAGCGACCATCTCTTTCCCCTTCCAGCCCCACACAAGCCACCTGTGAGGCCCATGTGTATCACTGGGTCAGCCGCATTCAAGGCAAATGCCCTACCCACTGGACTCTACTCTGTCCCCACTTAGGTCTTTTTAAATTCAAGGTGGAAAGACTATTAAAGTGGTAAACAGTGAACAAGTAATATTCATTAAGAGACTACTTTGTATCAGTACAATGCCCTAAATATTACCCAAAATCTGACAGTGGCCATAGTTCTTAAAGTCACTTTGTGCCCATCTGTCACCTTAAGAGCTATACTAAGGACAGAACTAAGTGTTGTATATTAAGCTGACATCAAACATCCTATGTGTTAACCAGTCACTGAGTAATACCAAATCTACCAGTCAGTCTATCAGAAACTCCCCACACCAAGACACAACTAACAGCAGTGTCTCTCTCAGTTGTCCTCATTTAGAGCCATATCCATTATTAGTACAATAATTGGAGTCCCACATATTGTTCCTGGAGTCCTGACAAAATGAGGGGATGTCACATAGGCTTCCTCTCTCCCATAGAGCAGCATGTCTGGTGGAGACTCTGCCAGTCTCTTCAATACTCCTGGATGTTTGCTGTCATATTTTTATTTGTGTACATTCCACAGTCCCCTCCTATGCCAATGTACTGGTGTAAATTTTATGACAAATTTCTTGAACAAAGGCACATAGTAGTCCGTTCAATATCAGGGAAATGCCTGAAAGACTCAGATACAAATCTTGTGGCAGAGCAAAACATTCGGACAAAATGATTGCTTCAGTATGTGTCAGGTAGAATGAGAGATTATTAATTGTTTAATTGAGAGGAATTCAGATGGACATGATGCAATTAAGACAGAAGTTACAGTGCCTTACAAACTGTTAACATGTGTCTTGTCCCAAAGGGGACATGCCTCTCGCTACCCCAAGGATTCCCACTCCAAAATCACAAAGAAAAAAACATTTTCTTTTTTGTTTGTATATTTTTCCTCCTGAAAATGGCTTGTTTATAAGGCAATTGAGAGTGAAATCTTCACAGATGAAATCTCAGAAACAATGACAATTTTTTTCAGACTCTTGATGAGCTAGGAGTTAATGAGAAAAAAATTGTATTGCTTTTGACAGAAATAATGCCAATACAAAACTTGGCAGATGTTTGTATAAAGGTGCAAATGATGTTCATTCAAAGTTGAAGCAAAGCAGGAGTGATGCTGGAGAAGTGTTTGTCTGTGGTCCCTATTCCTCGAATGCTGCTCCAACAACATCTTGCCTCCATTTTACAGAATTCAAAGTAATTGTCATGAATTGTTTTCCTATTTCAGCACACATATTGTTTAAACTGAGTCATTAGTGGTCTTTTGTATTTTGTTGGCATTCATTGTTCTTTAACTCTTTTGCATTCAAAAACCCCATGGTATGCTTTTAAAAATGCAGCTGAGAATATCTTCAATTTATTTGAAGCTCTAAAAAAATCTTACTTTAATTCTGAGGAACCTGCTCCAGAAATTCTTTTTGTTATCTATTGGAATCATCCTTTGAGTAAAATGTACTCATTTCTGCTTCATATTGTGCTTTATTGTTTTAACAATGGGATAATGTTCCCTGATAGGAGCAAAGAGTGTAATTGAAGACCTCCCTTGCACAAAAGGAAGTTGTGGGGGTTCAAAGGGAAATCATGGATGGAAACCATACTTTTGACACATCAAGGATGTCCATAAATGTGTCATGAACAGGATGAGAATTTCCATTTGGAGTAGTTAGATTTCATAGGTCCAGGCCATAACTCTCTTTTGGAATAAATTTAATCCTTTCGAGGAATTCAGTTCCTATACATAATATTAGTCAATACTCTCCTACCTGGACTTTAGAGAAATCAAAAGATTTTCTGTTGATGAAGGAGAGAAAACTTGATGATAATGTTGCTTTCAGTCATGTTATCGTGTAGGTGAAAGGGCACCAGGTAATTAAGCTAATACAATTGATAATTTTAAACCTCTCCTGCAAGACAGGCAACAAATGAACAGGAAGATGGAAATAGCTAGGGTTGGGGAATAATAAATTAAAAAGGGGAACACAGTATGGGTCACTTTATCTTTGACTCCTCATTTGTTCTCAAGTAGAGCACAGAAGAACAACAGTACTTAATCTAGGGGCCTGAGGACAAAGAAAAGCCCAAAGGACAAAGCTGAGGGGCTTAGGGTCTTGATGGACAGATGGTGGACTCCCAGTGATAGACTACAGAGCTATAAGACAAGAGGGCATAAGTTTCAGGTCCAGCAACAGGCTTTAGACTTGGACATTGTGCACTGGATAAAGAACAGCCAGGGGCAGGGCAAGGCTGTGGCACACAGGAAGCCCTGGAAGCAGAGAGAGACACATGAATGTCAGCTGTGACCTGGAGGTGATGTATTCAGTAAAATTTAAAATACTGTAATTATGCTATAAAATTAAAAAAATTGAATATGACACATATTGATGAATAATACAGTTCATCAATAAATGCTTTATTTAGAGGTGACTACAAGAGTATGTCACCCGCGACGGCAAGCCTGGCAAGCTGCTCGTGTAGTATTTGATATGCCAAATACCAGTAACATTTATATTAGGTCATTCCCATGACCTACTATAATGGTTTGAGGCTCTTTATGTTCCTGGAGCAAGCGGATGCCTTTGGGTTCTACTAGCATGAGACAGGACATATAGAGATATTACTGGTGCCTGCTCTAGCAAATAGATGACTAATGGGAAGATAGTGATAGTGATCACACGTATATCTGATCCAGAGACTCAGATACATGAGGCAGAGCTGTTACCGGCTCTCCCTGTGCTCAGCTGATCATGAGGCGCCCAGGAGGGAAGGCAGGTTCTAGCCCTGGCCCACCATCCCAATAGAGCCTCGCAAGATGCCAGAGGAACCCCCCACACCATGAGGGCAGTCATTCTTAATATCTGGACTCCACAGCTCATCAGAGCTCCACCCAAGAGAAAAGCTGATCTCTCCCAGTTTCATGCAGCTGCTTTGTGGCTCCACGGTTCATCAGTAAATGCAGGAGATGAGAGCCTACTACTGAGAGTATACCACCCCGCAAGACAGAGCCTGGCAAACAACCCGTGTGGTATTTGATATGCCAAATACCAGTAACAATTATAGACCTCATTCCCATGCCCTGAAGGAATGGTTTAAGGCTTTTCATGCTCCTGGAGCAAACAGATGCTCTTGGGCTACACTAGCATGCGAAAGGACATATGGAGATGTTACTGGTACCTGCTTGAGCAAATTGATGAATAATGGGAAGACAAGTGATCACAAGCATTGGGAGTTTTAAATGCCAATTTTGCTTAGAAAAATCAAGAACACGCTTAGGAACTAGCCAGCCAGATGACAGTTTTTACTTTATTGGCCGAAAGCGGCATAGTCCTGAGAGTTAAAAGAGGAAGCTTTGTGGTGAAAGGTTGTTGCAGGACTCCTATAAGAGCCTCTGCATCTGCTCTGGATTGCCTCCTGCAAATCACTTCGTAGATAAGGTGGTAATCTAAATGTGGCAGTTTATCTGACCATGTATTCTGTACTAGCTGGTATAAATATTCTCTCATGCTACCACAATCATCGTGGGACTAGCTAGATCTTACCAGCATATTTGCCTGGCCACATTGGATCTCTAAGTAATTAGACCAGAGAGAAATGCTGTTTGCCTCACAAGCAAGCATGGCCCCCCAGATAACTCAAAGGCAACTAAAATACAAAACTATCCTGAAGTAGATGAGACTTATGAAGACTTGGAGAAATATTTAACTGGCATTAGTATTAGTCTTTGATACAGAGACATGCCATCTCAGAACCCCCCCTTCTCTACCCTATAAAGGCATTTCCAGGCAGATCTTGGCTCAAAACATTAGCATATAATAGGGCCTAGGTGAAGTGCTGGGAGAAATTACCTAAGGGCATTTAACCTTTCCTGCTTCCCATAATGTTGGAGGACATGTTTAGCTAATCTGGGAATTTTGTTGTTTTGCTCACTCCCAGCTTAATCTACTTAAGTCAAGGTTCATTCTAATGAGATTTCTCTTCTATGTAAACACTGCTAGAGGGTGTGGCACTTACAGAAGTCACCTTGATTGAATAACTTCTGACTTATACATCTACTAAGATTTCTTGTTTTCTAGATTGGGCACAGCTCCTCTTTATACCCACTGCACCCAACGTGGGACAGTTAGAATTTACCAGGAGACTACCACCCTGGCTACGCTGAGACTAAAGGAAGACTATAGGAAGGATCATACTAGTTTGCTCTAAGCAGGCGAGTATGACCCTTTCAGTACATGAGAACAAGATACTCAGAATCACCCTGGTGCAGATAACAATAAGGACCTTGTGGGTACCATCTAGATTACATGAAGCTCATGAAGTTAAGATGTATTACTTTATATCAGCCCCTCTCTCTCCAGTGTTTTTACATAAGAGATAATCTCAGGGATTAGTCCTTGGTGTAACCTTTGTTTATACCCTACAATAGGGTGTGGCACTACACTCTGTTTAGGGTTCTTTGTTGGCATGACAACCTCCCGATTGGGTTACTTTGGTGTATATAAGGGGCTGACTTGAGGCCCCCTTCACCTTACCTTTTGCCTTTGGTTCCCTCAGCCTTCAGCTTTTGGCTCCTGCGGCTTTTGGCTTTTGGCTTTTGGCCTTTTGCTCTTTGGCCTTTGCTCCTTCTTCTGGGTAGGACTCAGCTTCTTCTCTTGGTGGGAGACTTACTCTCTTTTTGTCAAGTTCGACCAGAGCTAAAGTTTGCTTTTATTGGAGTGCTGTGGAAGAGCTTTTGTACTATTAAAAGCCATTTTTTGGAACTGCACGGACTCGTGAGTTTTCATCTTTCTCCCGGCGTCCTCGGAGGTAGAAGACAACCTCTGTCCTGACATTGTCGGGACCCCGCGGCGTTCCCGACATTTGGCGCCCCTGGGGGCCTCGACGGACATCGCCTGGCTTAATCATACCGACAGAGTCTCTGGTCTAATCAACATCGGACAGAGATCATCTGCGTACCCAACCGAAAGTGAAAATGATGGATTTCTGTGGTATAGATATGTTGTACCCTTTATTGGGTCTGAATCACATAGCCCAGTCAAGAAGTCCTTTCTGAGAACTACTCAATCTTTTTCACAAATCATCTGGTCCTTGCTATTTTTAAACTGTACCTTGTGTAAGTACAATGTTTCAGAATAGAGAGAAGGGTAGAAAGTGATAGTTTTGAACAATCTTTAGGGACGAGGTTTACCTAGCGATTAAAGAAATAAGTGAGAATCATAAAACTACAGGTAAACCCGGTCTTAAAGTTTGAGGACAGAATTATTAAACAGAGTTTAAAATTTGAAAAGAAATTAGAAGAACAGGAAAGTAAAATTATTAAACAGATTTTAAAATTTGAGGAAAAAAATTAGAAGAACAGGATTTAAAAAACCAAAGAAAAATTAGTAAAAACGGGATTTAAACTTCAAAGAAAAAATTAGAAGAACAGGGATTTCAAAAATTCAAAGAAAAATTAGAAGAACAGGAAAGAGTAAAATTATAAAACAGGATTTAAAATTTGAAATAAAGCTTTGAAGAGCAGAAGAAGGATTATCGATAAAAATAGCATTATCTAGAGGAAGAAATTGATATATATATAGATAGAATAGATGGACAGAAAGAGGAGGTTTCGAAGCTACACATAATCTTGAAAGAACAAAAGGAAGAAACATATAAGAAACTTGAAAACTTAAACCAAGAAATCGATGCTGTGACGCAGGGAGATTTCTGAATTCATAACTTATCAATCAGGACCTCCAGCGCATACCTGGATACTGAGGCGTGAACCAACTCAAAAGCCGCTCACAAACACGCCCCAAAGCTGTAGACTTGAAAAGGTGTATACATTCCTAGCAAAAAAATCTAAAAAGAATTTTAATGTGGCTGATAACTTAGAGGGAGTGAACAGGAAAACCCAGAGGAGGTAAATTCCCAAGCTGAAAATCACCCCAGAGTTAATACTCTCAATAGTAGATGTCCTCCGCTAGATACCACAAGCTCTGATGAGGAAGAACGGGAGGAACAGATTAGCTCCAGACAAAGAGCAAAGCCCAGCAATCTTTCTCATGACCAATCTAAAGATAAAGTCAAAACCGATTCATGAAGACTTAAAAATTGAGGCAATAACCCTGCTTAGAAAGGCTTGCTACAGGTATGGAATATCAAGTCCTTATACTTTAAAATATTTAGCTGATTGGAGTGGAAAATGATCAGTGGGTATTGGGAGACTTTGAAACGGAAGCCCATACTTTTCTAAACAAATCACAGTACATGCACTGGCATATAGGGGGCGAAGATGGGGTTAACCAGAATATTGACACTTTAAGAGAAAAGGAATCAGGCCATACTATAACTTTTACCATGCTAAAAAGTGAAGGTGACTGGAAAAAGAAAGCAAAACAAGTCGTCATTACCTGAACCTATTTTAAAATTTGTTCGAGACAGACATTGCAAGCGTGGGAAGAGTAGGTTCCGACCCAGAATTTCTAGGTAGCTATATCGAAATTTACCAGGGTCGTGATGAACCATACTTTGATTTTGTTGGAGATTATGTGAAACAATCCAAAGACAGGTTCAAGACCCAACCACTCAAGAAATCCTAAAACGAAACTTAGCATATGAGAATGCTAATCTAAAATGTCGAGCATTACTATATGGTAATAAGGAAAAAGGATGACCTCATGGGGTATCTAAAGGCTTGTGAAATGTCGGTTTAACCTCCCATAAAACACAGGAAGATATAGAGGCTATCCCATACAGCAGGAGGATCAGAGGGGGATGAAATGTCAGACAGCTCTAGGGGGAGAAACAATAAACTTCAAAGAATAAACAAACAAAACAAAGAGAAACTATTCTAATAATCGCAGCTCCACCCTCGGAGGGCCCCACCTGACCATGCCCAAGGTGCAGGAAAGGAAAACATTGGGCCAGAGACTGTCGGTCTCGAGACGAAGTCAGCCCCTCAGGCCTTCATCTGGACAGATAACCTGCTTTAACTGTGGAGGGAAGGGGGCACAACCGTAGAGATTGCCCATCTCCTAAAACTATCAATACAGGGCAAATATCCTAATAACCCTTTATGGGAAATATTGCATGGACTCCTCCCAGGTTCCACAAGTTCCGCAGGCTCAAATTACACCTATGCCTCCCTCACGCGGAAACTGGGGGGGGCCAGCCCCAGGCCCAGCTGAACCAGGGGGCACCCTCATTCATCCCACCCGCCCAGTATCCTCCCGAATCAGAACCCACAGAATTACAACCAATAAATACTCTCCAGCCTACATATCAGGCAGTGGTAGTCCCGACATTCTTTGCCCTAAGACTGTCACAATAGACCCAAGACAAGACCCCCTACATGCTAAAAACAGGGATGAAAGGACCTGCTCCCCCAGGTAGTATGGGTTTAATTCAGGGGAGCGATTGACTGAAATTTAAGGGAATTATGGTGCATTTCTCGACTTCTGGATCCTGAATCTCATGGAGAAATAATACTGTCAATATCTGTGCCAACTAAATGGACTTTAAAAAAGGGGAACCACTTGCTAAACTATTATTATTTTTTGAGGATCCGTGTAGTCAGTCCAAACACCCTACAGCTGGTGGCTTAAACAGTACCAACCATTCTGCCAACTTCATTGTTGGTTGTGCAGCCACACAGAACCAAGCCCACCAGCCACCAGCTAACTATCTAGTTGGGTACACTGCCAGAATTTCTCAGGCCAAGCGGCCGGTTATACCCATTGAAATTTATAAAAGGAAATTCAAAAGGCATGTTGGATACAGGGGGCAGACATATCCATAATCTCCACCTCAAGTATTGGCCCTCTAACTGGGCCCTAAAGAAAGTGTCCCATAGCCTGAGCGGGTAGGCAATATCTCCCTCCTCTCTTCTCCGACAGAGTGCGAGGTGGCTGCCGTGTATTGGCCCTGAAGGGAATGTAGCCATGGTCCAGCCTTATATAGCCCCTAATGCCTTTTAACCTTGGGGTCGAGACATGCTGGAGCAGTGGGGGCAGTAATCCACATACCTCGTCTACCCCCTATCGAGCACCAATTCCAGCTCTCCATAATAAGCCTAACACCGGGAGTAACCTCTTTTTAATTGGGGGCCGCTGTGGTTAAGCGCCCACCACCTATCCCCGTATTCAGTGGAAGTCTGACAAACCTATATGGACACCACAGTGGCCCCTCAATACCAAAAAAAATTAGAGGCGCTAACAAATCTAGTGGAAGAACAGCTGAAATTAGGACATATTGAGGAAACGCTTTCAGAATGGAATTCCTCCTGTTTTTGTAATACAGAAAAAATCAGGCAAATGGCGCTTGCTGATTGACTCTAAGGAATGTAAATTCTACTATGGACCCCATGGGAGCCCCTACAACCTGGGCTCCTCTCCAGCAGCTATTCCTAAGGATTGGCCGCTAATTATCATAGATTTAAAAGACTGCTTTTACAGCATACCTATCCACCCAGATGATCGGAAAAGGTTTGCATTTTCAGTCCCTTCCATTAATCATAAAGGTCCTTTTACGTAGGTTTCAGTGGACAGTATTGCCCCAAGGAATGACTAATTCACCTACGATGTGTCAACACTTTGTTGATGAGGTTTTGCGACCCATTCGTGCTAAATTTCCTGGGGCATACATCATCCACTACATGGATGATATCCTGCTAGCTTGTGATAATTCCAGAGATCTCCAGAATTTATATAATGATGTAATGACAGTTTTACCAGAGGCTGGCTTACAAGTAGCTCCGAAAAAATCAGATGCAGCCTCCATATGAATATTTGGGTTATGCTCTTGACCGCACTACAGTGCGCCCCTCAAAAAATTTCCATTAGTCAGAAAGGGCTCAAAACCTTGAATGATTTTCAAAAACTGCTGGGGGATATCAACTGCGTGCGCCCTCCCTTGGTATTCCTAACTGTGAGCTCAGTAACCTGTTCCACACCCTTGAAGGTGATCCTGCTTTAAATAGCCCAAGGCAGCTAACTCCTAAAGCTCAGAAGGAATTAGATTTTTTCATGGATCGGCTTCAAAAATCTTACCCTCTCCAGATTTAATCCCGGAGAAAAGGTATGGTTCTTGGTCTTCAACACTCCTGAGTCTCCAACTGCTGCTATAGCCCAATTATCTGGACCGTTAGAATGGGCTTACTTACATAACAAGCAGAATCGCACTGCTACACCTTACCTTGAGATGATAGCTAACCTCATAATTAAGGGAAGATCAAGAACCCAAGTATTACTTGACATGATCCCCATGTAATTGTACTACCTGACCCAAAAAAGAAATTGAAGCTGTTTTACCACTCAGTGAAATCCTTCAGAGAGCTTTAGCAGATTTTTCAGGAGAAATATCTTATCATTACCCAGCTGGAAAAAACCTGGGAATTTCTGAAAAGGACACCTTTGTAATTTCCACCATTGTCCGCCCCTCTCCCATTCCTGATGCTCCAGTGTATTATATTGATGGCTCCTCATCAGGAAGGGGTGGAATTACAGGTCCTTCGTTGACCACTACTGTGCATACAAATTATAAATCTGCCCAACAAGTGGAACCTCGCCACCCTGATACATTTACTATCCCACATATCTGGCCCATGTAATGTGGTGAGTGATTCTGCATATGTAGTTGGTTTATTTCCTGGAATTGTCACTGCTTCTTTAAATGCCCATAATCCTATAATTCAGGAGCTACCCATAAACTACAAGATCTCCCCCCGAAATAGAACATTCCCTATATACATCTCCCACATCCGTTCTCACAGCCGACTCCCCGGCCAATGGTTCGAGGGAAACGAAGCAGCAGATCTCTTGGCAGCACCAGTATTTAAATCAGCTGAGGAAGAGCACCAGACTCTACATACAAATGCCCGCCGCCTTCATGTACACCATGGCATCCCATGGAGACAAGCTAGACAAATTGTCCCCGCAACTGACCTGTCTGTGCTCCTTTTACATTGTACATCTCATGTAGCAGGAGCAAATCCTCGAGGTTTACAGACAAACCAATTGTGGCAGATGGATATAACTCATACTAACTTATTTCCCAACAAACCTTTCCTTCATGTGGTCATCGATACATATTCCCGGTTCATATGGGCTGTTCCTATGACGCCTGAAAGAGCTAAATCTGTTTGTTCATTTTTACTCCAGTGCTTCTCCGCCATGGGTATTCCCCATACCATAAAAACAGATAATGGTCCTGCTTACACCAGCAAAACCTTCAAATCCTTATGCGAGGAATGGCAGATCAAACATATTACAGGAATTCCATATAATCCACAAGGACAAGGAATAGTTGAACGTGCCCACAGAACGCCTAAAACTCAGCTATTAAAGCAACGAAAAACAAGTATGCCTCCCAATGGACTTCTTTATCTTTAACATTATTCACCTTAAACTTCTTAAATATACCTCAAGGAGATCCCTATACCGCGGCTGAACGCCACTTTCAAGAAGATATGCAAACTCAAAAACAGTCAATTCACCTATCTGGGTGAAAATTGATGATAAATGGATTGCAGGTCACCTCCTCATTCGGGAAGAGGCTATGCTTTCATTTCTACAGACGATAACCCTGCCAAGAAACTCTGGGTTCCTCTGCGACTTGTTAAGACTAGAATTCTCCAAGAATCAGAAAAACAACTAATTCTTTCAATATAAAGTCTTAAATTTTAAATTGCAAGTTGCTGTTTAAACTTCCTGGATTGGTTCATTTTAATAATGATCTTGTTTTGCAGTCTGAGATCATGGTTCATGCTCTAATATCTTGCATTACAGCCTAAATATTTTCTTTCTTACAAAAAAAAGGGTGGAAAAATGGGTGGACTCTGAGCACAAAGCTCATTACAAAAAATGTTTGCTAAATCAATGAAAAATTGTTTTTCTAATGATTCTGTTCACAGGATGAGATATTCGAATCCAGTAAACCTGTGCTACAGTGCTCAATACTCCGAGACTCCTAAAACAGTGCTCCTAAAAATTTAATAATTTGCAAAACTAATTTTTCCCAATGCTCTATTCACAGGAAAAGACACTTTCTCACCATCATTTGCCGGCTTTATATTCATGAAGCGCTTGACTCGTTACCATTTATCACCCTAAATGGGTCACATATACAGCTGTAAGATATTGATCGAACAAATGTATGTGTGTGTGTGTGCATGTGGTGGCCACCATTATGTTTGTGATTAATGTTGTGTCTATGTTATGTCTCAACTACTACCTTCCTCAATTTCTGACCACTACAAACCTCTATTACATTCATCAGCTCCACTGCTGATCCACTAGATTTACCAATTTTAAAATCACCAATTCTCATACTTATTTCCCTGCTCCACCCATGTTGGAGCTTCTTTATGTTCTTCTCTCCATCCCAGACTTGGATCCCTACAAAGCCTTAAAATCTCTACTTGTGATTAACCTCGAAAAGTGTTTTTGTCCCGCCTAAGCTACAGGTACAGTTACCGTGCCAATGTTCCCTTGCTGAAGAAGCCCTGCAAGACGCCCACACCGAGTTCCCGACACCTGTTCCAGCACTCAAGACTCCAGTTCCAGAATTCGAGATACTTGTTCCAGTGCTCATGAAACCTGATCCAGTGTTCCTGATAATACATCGAGTCCCTGATGATTGCTCTCCCGAGACTCATTCCTGTCTTCACTGATGCTGTGTTCCAGAATCAGTTCTTCAGTTCTTCAGACCTTGTTCCGAGATGTGACTTCATGGGAAATTGACCTCACTAATTTAGGACAATACAGGCTGTAGTCTGTTATGACCAAACAGCCAGAGACATTTTACTATGAACTTTACTCGGCCCAAAATTAATTCGGACATTGGGACAACATATGATATTACCTTGTAATTGGAATTGTTCCTTTTCTGTTTCTCTCCTCTGTATATATTATTTAGAATACTTGTATTTTTATATTTTTGTAAAACAAAAAAGGAGAGTTGTTGGAGGACATGTTTAGCTAATCTGGGAGTTTTGTTGTTTTGCCCACTCCCAGCTTAATCTTATTTAAGCCAAGGTTCATTCTAATGAGATCTCTCTTCTATGTAAACACTGCTAGAGGGTGTGGCAGTTACAGAAGTCACCTTGATTGAATAACTTCTGACTTATACATCTACTAAGACTTCTATGTTTTCTAGATTGGGCACAGCTCCTCTTTATACCCACTGCACCCAACGTGGGACAGTTAGAATTTACCAGGAGACTACCACCCCTGGCTACGCTGAGACTAAAGGAAGACTATAGGAAGGATCATACTAGTTTGCTCTAAGCAGGCGAGTATGACCCTTTCAGTACATGAGAACAAGATACTTAGAATCACCTTGGTACAGATAATAATAAGAAGGACCTTGTGGGTACCATCTAGATTACATGAAGCTCATGAAGTAAAGATGTATTACTTTATATCAGCCCCCTCTCTCTCCAGTGTTTTACATAAGAGATAATCTCGGATTAGTCCTTGGTGTAACCTTTGTTTATACCTACAATAGGGTGTTGCACTACACTCTGTTTAGGGTTCTTGTTGGCATGACAACCTCCTGATTGGATTACTTTGGTGTATATAAGGGGCTGACTTGAGGCCCCTTCACCTTTTACCTTTTGCCTTTTGGTTCCTCAGCCTTCAGCTTTGGCTCCTGCGGCTTTTGGCTTTTGGCTTTGGCCTTGCTCTTGGCCTTTTGCTCCATATTCTAGTGCTGTGGAAGAGCTTTGTACTATTAAAAGCCATTTTTGGAACTGCACTGGACTCTGGAGTTTTCATCTTTCTCCCGGCGCCCTCGGAGGTAGAAGACAACCTCTGACCTGACACTGTCGGGGACCCCGCGGCGTTCCCCGACACATGACCTCATCAATACCATTCCCTTATATGGGCTGCAATATCAATATACTATGCCAGCTCAGGAGCAGGCATAGATATGGGAGGGAAATGAGGGTCTTTTGTGTGTGGTGGAGCACATTGGTATGGAACTGGTATTAAATGATGAATTTTTCAAACAACTTGATTGTGAAAAACTTTGTACTTTGCAAATCAAGGTGTTTAAATAAACCTAAAAAAAAGAAAATTACATTTTCTAAAACAATTCTGCAATTGTATTGTGGTTAGTGGTTGTAGGCTTTGAACCAATCCAATCCACTTGGTCTTAAATTGGGAAAAAATTATAGAAATTAAAATTATTAAGCTCATTGTTCACTTGATTTCATGGGTGCCTGAACCATGGTTATAAATGACAATATGGCCTGTACCTACTTATAGGAACATGGTAAAGAGTATATGTATGTAATCTGGAGAAGCAGAGGAAGAGAAGAAAAGTAACTATTCATAGGTATTTGACACTGTGGTCAACGTTAAAAATAATAAAACTCGAAACCAAAAAAACCCTTTAACATTAATTAAAATTTAAATAAATAAAGTTCAAACATGTTTCCAATAAAGATTAAAACATTCATGAAATGTGAATTTACTCATTTTTAAATTGTCACATGTGTGTTGAAGTATGAATAGATAACATGAATTTGAACAATTCCTTGGATAAAGATAAGATTGCTATGTAGCTCAATAGTGGACTTCAGATTTAAAAAAACAAAAGGTCTGCACATTGGTACATTTTTAGTTTTTAAAGAGCATACACACTCTGACATGTCAATGCCAATGGATAGAATCATGAGAAAATGAAAAAGCATGAAGACTCAGAAGAGAAAAAATTATTCATTTGAATTAGATCCTCAAAAACTACAGGTTTAAGCTAATGTCTGAAGGCACCTTAAGAGAGGAAGACACTAACTACACATGCACTTTTCTCTATATGTCATTTTAAGAAGTAAGGAGATTCAGATCAAGGACAGAAAGATAGTACAGTGAGCAGAGCACTTCCTCTTTGCACACAACCAATCTGGGTTTACATAAGATCCCTCATGTATTTCAGGAGTAATTCTTGAGTAATTCCAAGTGGATTGTCCAGAAAATTGAAAAGGAAATGGGAAGAGAGTGTCAGGCAGTCGCAGGTCCCCAGTAATATTAGCAATAAGGCCTGTTTATCTCAAGGACCAGTGTCAGATGGACAAAGCACAAGTTCAGCTAAGTTCCAAAAAGCCTTTACTAATTACCAGTTTAATAAACAAGCTCTACTACTAACTAAAAATAATGAGATTCCCAGACTCTAGTTCTTGGTCAGACCTCTGACCATGCACTCGGCCTCAGTCTTCTCACTAAAGTGGAAGGATTCTGCCTCAGTCAGTCCCTTTATATTCCTAAAGGCCATAATCCTTTCTTCAGGGTGGTAGCACTAACAAAGATCAACAAATCAGCTTCCAGATGTAGATGTTAAGTGGTGCCACATCTTTGATTTGGTCTAAACAAAATGATAATGCTAAGGCCGAAGTCTCACTCCTCTGAGATTACCCTCTCTATGTCAAAACACTGGAAGAGAGAGAGAGGGTTCAGATAAAGAAATACATCTTAATGGATGTATATTTATGTGTATAATCATCATAATGTTCATAGACTTCATAAAATCTAGATGGTATCCACAAGGTTTCTCTTATTTCTACTTACAATCGGATAATTCTGTGACTTGTCCTCTGTACCCTAAAAGTAAGTCATGTTGTTCTGCTAAAGCACAAACTACAGGCAAGACCTTCTTAGATTTTGGCAAAGTTGATAAACATTAGTCTCAATGTTACTAGAGTGGTAGTCTCCTGGTAAAATTATCAACCCCCACGCTGGAAACTACACAGCAGATAGAGAAGTGTGTCTCAACCTAGATAGCATTGAAAATCATAGTAGAGATTATGATAATATTTCAAAAGCTATTAATTCAGAGCTAAAAATCAACTCCTTTACTGTCACTCTCAACAGTGCTTACACAAAAGAGAGATCTCTTTAGTAAGAACTCCTGGCTGAATGACACCACTTGATCACTTGAATCCATCCATTATTCATTGAATTGCTCAGCGGAACCAGTAAAATTTCCCTTGACTCTATTATGTGGCAATGTCGCCCCACGGTATCTGGTTGATTCAGGAATATGAAGAGACTCAAACCATTCTTTTCAGGGTCGTGGACAAGCGAAGTCTGACCATCTTGTAGGTGGGCAGCCATGATCTTTTGACATCCCTTGGGATCCTGCCGGTAATGGCTCTAGTCCAGCGGTCATCTCCAGAACGCATTACATGTCCAGCCCATCTGATTTTCCATGCCTTGGCAAACGAGACAGCATCCCCTGATTCTGGAATAGCGATGGAGGTCAGAACTCCGATTCCTTCTCTCACTTGGAGTGAGGCGTGATATTCCAAGCACAGCTCTTTCGATTCCTCTCTGGGAGACCCAAATAGCATTCTCATCCTGTTTCAGATCCCAGGTCTCTGAGGAGTATGTTAATGCAGGGAGAACAATGGAGTCAAAGAGATGTGCCCTGAGCCGGAGGTTCTTGTCTTTTAGCTATTTCTTCGATGCTTTTGAAGGCATTCCATGTCGCTTCCTTCCTCCCAGCGCAGCCTCAGGTTTTAGGTAGTTCATCATGTTGAATTCTCGACCTAGGTACAACATAACTGCTGCATTCAGAGATGTCTCGTTCCATTGAGAGTGGTAATGGGGCCTCTGGAACTAGTTCATTTTTCATAAACATAGTTTTCTTTAGATTCAGCTGTAGACCTATCTTTCCACATTCTCGGTCAAAGTCAGCCAGCATTTGTGCCGCTTGGCTAATAGTTTGTGTTATTACAACGAGGTCATCAGCGAAGCGAGGTGGTGTAGCCTGACCATCTATCTTCACCCCATTCCTTCCCATTCTAATTGTTACATGATGTTCTCTGAGGGTGGTGCTTGAAGAGTTTTGGTGAAATGGTATCACCCTCTCGAACCCCCTCTTTTGACATCAATGATCACTTCTTTGTAGAAATGGTGAGATCCATGTCGTGAATCCGCAATACAGCCTCACGAAAGGATCTTGATGTATTGGGTTTGAACACCCTGTTTGGCTAGGGGCTTCGATGACTACTTCAGTCTCCACAGAGTCAAAGGCTTGCTGTAAATCAATGAACATGAGACAGAGCGGCATCTTGAAATCCCTATAAACCCTCAAAGAGCTTGGTTACTGTGTGGATATGGTCGATTGTGCTGAATCCTTTCCTAGAAGCCAGCTTCCGCATGGTTGTCCTTCATCTAGTGTTCTGCTAATCCTGTTCAGGATGACTCGGTAAACAGCTTTAGATGACAGACAACAGGCAGATGGGGGTGATAGCTGCCGAGGTCGTGAATGTCTCCCCTTCTTGAACAGTAGAACTGTCCTGCTGGTTTTCCATTGGGAAGGCACCTTGTATTCGACAGGTAGCGTGTGAAGAGCTGAGCTTAGTATATTGATGAGTACCCGACGGCAGATTCTTCAGGTGTTCGGGTCTAACTTTGTCTGAGCCTGGTGTTGTTCCTCTTTACCTATGAGATGGCATGTCGGATTTTAGAAGGGAGAACGCTGGAAATGACATATCCATCCTGTGGAATTTGGTAGGTGGGCAAGTGGATGTGGCTACCAAAGAGATCTGAGTAGAAGCCATGGATAATCTTCTCCACTGCCTTTCTGGAAGATTGATAGATCCATCAGGCGTCTGAGGCAGTCATCTTGGTCTTATAGTTGGCTAGGACAGGCTGGCTATGTAAGGCCTTTCCCGGCTTCTGGCTTTATCTTCCAGTAGTTTGCTCTTCTATCTTTATTGAATGATATATGGTTTTAACTGTAATTAGTTTAAAGGGCAAAGGTCCAAAGCTACCTAGTCCCTGTCATCAAACAGGGAAGGGAAAAGAAAGCTTGGTAAAAACTCCGTGTACATATATAGTAAGGATTAAAGAAAGGGATGTATAAATAATAGCACATAACAGAAAATGCCTCTAGAAAAATATGCAAAAGTTGCACATCAAAGGAGAGCTCTGAGTTGAAGTAATCACCCAAATTCCTATAGATTGTTTGGTGTATATCATCTCACCTAGTCCCCTAGAAGCACTTAGGACAGCTCTCTCAAACTGCCTCTTACCTTCCAAGAAAGGGATGTAATATTAGAAATTTTATTTTATGAATTTTATTTTATTTACTTATACATTGGTTTAGAAGGCATTCAAAAGTTATCAGTGATGTCTGTAGACTTTGTCCTCCTAGGAGGTGAAGGAAAGACCTCTCTATGCAAAGTATTCAATCTTCATTATCACTCTCCTAGAAGTCCCGTTTTAACCAAACACATCCATTTAAACATAATAATATCCTTCAAGATGTAATATTATACTAAAATCTCAATAACTTTTTCTTAACTAAGTTGAGATATGCTGGAAAATGGCTGCTCACATTTTTCTTCAAAATTGGCTATGTATAGGGCCTAGAGAGGGGATAGTACATTCCCTGCTAAAAACCCACATCTAATTCTCAACATTATATATGGTCCACGATCATTATCAGAAGGAGTCCTAAGTACAGAATCAGATAATCCTGAGCACTACCAGGTATAGCTCAAAAAACCAAACCAACAAAAAAAAACAAAGAGAATTATAATAAGTATCTTCCCAAACTCCAGAAACTATACCTACACAAACACATATAAGGAAGAAAATAGGGAAAAAAAGCGTAGAAACTGCGGAATGCTGCCCCTAAACTAGTTAGATATGGAGAGAGAGAGAGAGAAGTGTTGAGTTATTATCGCCTTATATGCACTAAATCGCTCAAGAGAGTACTCCTCTTCTCACTCTCTCTCCTTGTTCCTCACCCACTTTCACTCTTCTGTTTCCAAGATACCTTCTAGTCTGAATTTGTGCCGCTCAATTGCTAAGCCTTGATACAGCCTAAAGTGGCCCAGGCAACATGACCAGTAGAGCACTCACCGCCTCTGTGTAGGCTCCATTTTTTTGGTTCAGGTGGAAGATTTCGACGAGAATTTTTATGAGGCTTCTACACTGGTACCCTAAGACATTTTGTGCATAAAGAGAAGTTTGCTTAAATTATAATATATATGAAGGTTGCCATTATTCCATACTTTAAAGGTTTGGCTTTTGATAAGTATTATTACTTTCAGAAAAATTCCAAAACTAGAATTCTCCTCTCAAGTTATTTTATATAAGTTTAGATGCGTTATCCCACAAATTTTTTTTAATATCAAAATACAAAGAATACTAATAGAGAAGAGTGTACATAGGAGAGTCCTTTTGTAGAAAAACCATTTGCTTAACATTTTTTGGTGAGGTAACTATAAAAATTAACTCACCATATGTTTAAGTTACTAGTTTTAAGGATACAGATTAGTGATTTGAAACATATGTTTTACAAAATAATAATGGTGCTTTTTAAGGTGGTTTATTTACTCCTTAACAAGATAAACATACATACACACGTAAAAAACAGAAACTATATAAGTTTGATGTATATTAGCTTGAAATAAAAACCAAAAAAAAAATTTCCAGGTTTTTAATGCAGTGTATAAATGCTCTTAGGTTAATGCTTTTTACATGAAATTACTTTTAACAATGGAAACTATTTTGCCATATAGCTACTATGTATTTACTTTATAACTTCTATTTATAGAGAAAGTCTTAGCAACCTATTCAAAGGAAAACATAAGGAGAGTAGACGGTACCGCGTAAGCTATACACTGCAAATGATTTGCTATTCGCTAGGGCCCTCTCCAGATCACTAGCAGAGATAAACAGAAAAAACTCACACCTAGACATCTACCTCAAGAAGATATAGAGTGAAACTAAGTGCTAGTCTAACCCGCAAAACTATGGGCTAGAACCCCACTGGCTTCAAATTTCCCAAATAGTATAACATAGAAAAATAGATAGAAATAAATCTGACACAAACTTTAAGCAGAAAGTCTTGGTTAGTTTTAACCAATTTTATTTAAAAAAGTTCTCATTGGTAAAACCCACCAATCGAATAAGGGAATAGTCGCTGTACTAAACTCACTTCAGCCCTTCTAAAGATCTTAGCCTAGGAGTCCCCTGCACCTCCGCCTGACCCAAACTGCCCCAGGGAAGAGCGGAAACTCCATCAACGGGAACCAAGGCAAACTGCCTTGGTTTCACTGCTGACCCTTGGGCGCCGCGCCCCGGGACCAGCTGAAAATCTCCCCCCCCCAGGTGTGTGCGTGAACCCCTGCGCCTCCCGGACCCAAACTGCCCCAGGGAAGAGCGGAAACTCCATCAACGGGAACCAAGGCAAACTGCCTTGGTTTCACCAGGACCCTTGGGCGCGGCGCCTCCCGGACCAGCTGAAAATCTCCCCCCCCCAGGTGTGTGCGTGACCCCTGCGCCTCCGCGGACCCAAACTGCCCCAGGGAAGAGCGGAAACTCCATCAACGGGAACCAAGGCAAACTGCCTTGGTTTCACCAGGACCCTTGGGCCCTGCGCCCGGGATCATCCCAAAACTCAAAACCGCTGACGCTCCGCGACCCTCTTACTACCTATCTTGCATGAGGTACCAGTGAACCTTGGTTCCTACATCCTTGCTACCCACCCAAACCCTGCAAACAGACCAGACACCTACTAACTGTACTATCTAGTCACCCAAGACCCCACATTTGCAACCTACAATAGTCATAATGGTAAGGCAACGCAAAGTTCCATCCAGCTCTGTGAGTGAAGTCACTAGTCCAGATGAGCCAAGCAATACCAATGAGTTGTATAACCTCTCTGATAAGGAATTTCGGAAAGAAATGTTAAGGAGTCATAAGGAATTCAAAGAAGCAATGGAATGCAAACTCAATAAAATACAAGAGGACATGATAGAAGAAGTGAGGAAAATGCAAATGGAAATGACATATATTAAAAAATGAGGTAAAATGAAATGAAAAACACAGTGGAAAGCCATCATAGCAGAATAATAGCTACTGAAGAAAGAATTAGTGATCTCAAAGACGCCGCTCCAAAGATTCTCTACACAAACACCAGAAGATAGAAAAAAAGACTCACAATTACCGAACAGACAACAAGAGATAATCGGGATGAAGCCAGAAGAAACAACATACGGATCATTGGGGTCCCAGAAGGGCAAGAAGAAAAAACCCTGATGAAGAAGAAACTGTCAAAGCCATCATTGCTGAGAAGTTCCCGGAACTAAAAAAACACTTGCCTCAAGATCCAGGAGGCCCGTAGGATACCTGCCAAAAGAAACCCCAACAAGAATACTCCAAGACACATCTTAATTAAAATGACAAAAAACTATAGATAGAGATAGAATACTGAAAGCAGCAAGATCAAAGAAGGAAATCACATACAAAGGAACATCTCTAAGATTTACAGCAGACTTCTCTGATGAAACACTCCGAGCCCGAAAAACAATGGTGGGATATTGTGAAAAGGCTCAATGAACTGCAGGCCTCACCAAGAATTCTTTACCCGGCCAGACTCACATTCAGATATGAAGGAAAGATACACAACTTCATGGATAAGCAACAACTCAGGAACTTCATGGACTCAAAACCAACTTTAAAAGAAGGACTGAAGGGTCTACTGTAATACGCACCAAACCCATAAGCACAACAAGCACAAACAGAAAGATGGCACAAAAATCCGATGACAATAATCTCTCTCAATGTCAATGGTCTAAATGCACCAATTAAGAGACACAGAGTAACAAAATGGATTAAAAAATTGAACCCAACATTCTGCTGTCTACAAGAAACACATCTGAATAATCAGAACAAACACAGACTCAAAGTCAAAGGTTGGAAGACCATTCTCCATGCAAACAACTCCTCCAAAAAAGGCTGGTGTGGCCATATTAGTATCAGATAATATAGACTTCAGGCTGAAAAAGGTTAGAAGGGACAACGAAGGCCATTTCTTATTACTTAAGGGGTATGTACACCAGGAAGAAATTACACTACTAAACATATATGCACCCAACGAGGGGCCAGCAAAATACATAAAACAACTGCTAAGAGACCTCAAAGAAGACATTAACAGTAGCACAATAATAGTTGGAGACTTCAACACTGCTCTATCAACGATGGATAGATCAACAAGACTGAAACTCACCAAGGAAATATTGGCCCTGAAGGAAGAAATGGAAGAAAGAGAGCTAGTAGATATATACAGGGCTTTTCATGCCAAAAAAGCTGAATACACAATTTTCTCTAGTGCACATGGAACATTCTCCAAGATAGACCACATGCTGAGCCACAAAGCATACCTCAATAAAATAAAAAGATAGAAATTGTGTCAGCTATCTTTTCAGACCATGATGCACTGAAAATGGAAGTTAACCGTACACAGAAACAGGGAGTCAAACCAAACACCTGAAACTGAACAGCCCACTCCTGAACAACAAATGGGTCATAGAAGAAATCAAACAGGAAATCCAAAGATTTCTGGAAACAAATGAAAATGAAGACACCAACTATAAGAACTTGTGGGACACGGCAAAAGCCGTGTTAAGAGGGAAGTTTATAGCTCTGCAAGCATTCATCAGGAAACAAGAAAGGGCCCACATAAATAACCTGACTACACAGCTGAAGACATTAGAGAAAAGACCAACAAAAGGAGCCCAACCCAGGCAGAAAAAAAGGGAAATAATAAAACTTAGAGAGGAAATCAATGAGTTGGAAAACCAAAAAAAAACAATCCAAAAGATTAATGAAACCAAGAGCTGGTTTTTTTGAAAAAATAAACAAGATTGACAAACCATTGGCAAGACTTGTAAGGACAGGGAAAGAGAGAACCCAAATAAACAGAATCAGAAATAAAAAGGGTGACATCACAACAGAAACCACAGAAATCCAAAAGATCATCAGAGATTACTTTGAGAGCCTGTATGCCGTGAAACATGAGAATCTAGAAGAAATGGATCAATTCCTGAAGTCCTATAACCTCCCACGGCTGAAACAAGAAGACCTCCAATACCTGAATAAGCCTATCACCATTGAGGAAATAGAAACAGTAATTAAAAAAGTCTTCCCAAACACAAAAGCCCAGGTCCAGACGGATTCCCTAGTGAACTCTACCAAACCTTTAAGGAGGACCTACTGCCAGTCCTGTTCAAGCTCTTCCAGGAAATAGAAGAAACAGAAACACTCCCAAACAGCTTCTACGAGGCACATATCACCCTGATACCCAAAGCAGGGAGAGACAAACACAAAGAAAGAAAAACTACAGACCAATATCCCTGATGAACACGGATGCTAAGATCTTCAACAAAATACTAGCAAACAGAATCCAAAGACTCATCAAGAAGATTATACATCATGACCAAGTAGGATTCATCCCGGTATGCAAGGATGGTTCAACATTCGCAAGTCAATCAACATAATACATCATATCAATAAGAGAAAAAAAAAAACCATATGATCCTATCAATAGACGCAGAGAAAGCATTTGACAAGATCCAGCACCCGCTCATGATTAAAACCCTCCAGAAAATGGGAATTGAAGGGACTTTCCTCAAGATAGTTACAGCCATCTACCAAAAGCCCACAGCGAGCATCATTCTCAATGGGGAAAAGTTGAAAGCCTTCCCCTGAGATCAGGGACAAGACAAGGTTGCCCACTCTCACCTCTTTTATTCAATATAGTACTGGAAGTACTTGCCATAGCAATCAGAGAAGAAAAGGACATCAAGGGCATCCAGATAGGCAAGGAAGAAGTCAAGCTATCATTATTTGCAGATGACATGATATTATACCTAGAGAACCCTAAACTCTCTACCAAAAAACTCCTAGAAACAATAGACACATATAGTAGAGTGGCAGGATACAAAATCAACACGCAAAAGTCGGTGGCTTTCCTATATACAAATAACGAAAGAGAAGAAAGGGATATTAAGGAAACAATTCCATTCACAATTGTGCCACAGAAAATCAAATACCTAGGAATCAACTTACCCAAGTGTGTAAAGGACCTGTACAAAGAAAAACTACAAGACACTGCTCCAAGAGATAAAAGAGGACACAAGGAAATGGAAACATATTCCCTGCTCATGGATGGGGGAGAATCAACATTGTCAAAATGGTAATACTCCCTAGAGCCCTGTACAGATTCAATGCAGTCCCTATAAGGATACCCATGACATTCTTCAAAGAAATTGACCAAACAACTCCTGAAATTTGTATGGAACGATAAACCCCCAAGGATAGCTAAAGCACTCCTCGGAAAAAGAAGATGGGAGGCATCACCTTACCCAACTTCAAACTGTACTACAAGGCAGTAGTAATTAAAACAGCATGGTATTGGAATAAAAACAGACCTGTGGACCTATGGAATAGAATTGAGTATCCTGACACCCAACCTCAAACACATGATCATTTAATCTTTGATAAAGGTGCAACGAGTCTAAAATGGAGTAAGGAAAGCCTCTTCAATAAGTGGTGTTGGGAAAACTGGGCAGCGACATGTAAAAAAATGAATTTGGACCTGTGTCTAACACCATGCACAAAAAATCAGATCAAAGTGGATTAAAGATCTCAATATCAGACTTGAATCCATAAAGTACATTGAAGAAAATATAGGAAAACCCTCCATGACATTGAAGCTAAAGGCATCTTCAAAGATGAAACATCACTAACAAAGCAACTAGAAGAAAAGATAAACATATGGGACTACATGAAACTAAAAAGCTTCTGCACCTCAAAAGAAACAGTGACTAAGATACAAAAAGCAGTCCACAGAATGGGAAAGAATATTCACCCAATACCCATCTGATAAGGGGTTAATATCCAGGATATATCAGGCACTGGTAGAACTTTTTACAAGAAGAAAACAAACAACCCCATCAAAAAATGGGGGGAGAAGAAATGAACAGAAACTTCAGCAAGGGAAGAAATTCGCAATGGCCAAAAAACATATGAAAAAAATGCTCATCATCACTAATCATCAGAGAGATGCAAATCAAAAACAACAATGAGATACCACTTTACACCACAGAGACTGGCACATATTCAAAAGAACAAGAAACAACAAGTGCTGGCGTGGGTGTGGGGAAAAGGGGACACTCATCCATTGTTGGTGGGAATGCCGGCTGGTACAGCCTTTCTGGAAAACAATATGGACATTCCTCCAAAGACTAGAAATTGAACTCCCATTTGACCCAGCCATACCACTCCTGGGAATCTACTCTGGGAAGCCAAAAATACGCAGCGGAAACACCATCCCTACTTTTATGTTCATAGCAGCATTATTCACAATAGCCAGAATCTGGAAGCAACCAGAGTGCCCGAAAAATCGATGACTGGATAAAAAGCTTTGGTACATCTACACAATGGAATACTATGCAGCTGTTAGGAAAAATGAAGTTATAAAATTTGCCTACAAATGGATGGACATGGAGAAGATTATGTTGGAGCGAAATTAGCCAGAAGGAGAGAGACAGATACAGAATGACTGCATTTATCTGCATAACATAAATATATAGGTACATATTATGATACCAATATCCAAGGTCAAGTGAAACATATATCAGGAGGTCCTTGTCAAAGGTGGAAATTATCACAAACGTGTGGGAGTCAGAGGCTAGGTAAGACAGAAAATGGAACAGTGTGCTAACAATTGTCGAGGGTACTAATGCCAACCTAGAACTGAGCATTAAATAGAGGCAAAAAGATACACATGACAACCCTTTAATGTATGTTCTGTAATCCATAGTCTGGAGGGGAAGGAAAAGAGAAAGAGAGAGAAATGGAAAGAAATAAAGAACCTGCCATGGAGGAGGGCTGGGGAGGGGGGAGGGAACCGGGACGTTGGTGGTGGGAGATGGGCACTGGTGGCGGGATGGGTGCTGCAACACTGTATGACCAAAACCCAAATATGAACTTTTTAATTGTATATCTTTGTAATTGTAAAAATAAAAAAATTTTAAAAAAAAAAAAAAA